>JASFDE010000452.1:0-12409 GCA_036937135.1 Nidula niveotomentosa | reverse complement strand
ATAAGCTGAAGCCAAGTCCTGGTCTCCGTAGGGTTACGTCCTTACACCTCCGACTCATTCAGGCGCCCTCCGAGTTATGCCTCGGTACTCTGTCTTCGTTCCATCTTCGGGACTCGCAAATCACGTGACCTCTGGGACGCCTCCGGCTCAGTTCGTGACACATGGTCTGGATGTTGGGCCAGGTATAGGACCTGTGGATGAGCAAGAGTGTCTTGTTCTGTCTGAGATGGCCAGAAAGCATGTGAACATGCTTATGTTGCAAGACTCAAAGTCAGAGGTCTTCATAGTCAGGCACATAGATACAGTGATCTATTTGGAGGAGTCCTGAAGGGTCCAGCAACCAGTGAGGATGCTGTGGGATATGAAGGTGTGAGATTGTTACTGGATCCAAACTATATGAACTTTGGATGTCTGCATGTAATTACCCAACATCCATAAGGACTGCGGCTTACAAGACTGGGAACACTAGAATGGTTGCATGTAGCAATGTAGAAAGCTGTGACTGAGTAAATACCAAATGCAAATTGTGAGAGTTAACCTGCACATAATCAGTATTCCCCCCTTTTGGGTAGACATCCCAATGGTGAGTGAGGGCATTGGGTTTAGTACCAAGCTTACTGGGATGGAAGTGAATCAGGAGGCTGAACTGCAAGAGGTACTTGGACCACCAAACTTGCTGGCAGGAGAGGACCATTGTTGTAACAAAGTATGCTAGGTTTTTGTGATCAGTCACAATGTCAATGGGCATCCCAGAACCTTCAAGACATGGTGTCCAGATTTTGAAAGCCTCAAAGATTGCCAAGAGTTCCTTGTCATGCTTGTCATAGTTAAATTCTGGAGCTGTGAACATCCACAAATGGAATGCAACTAGATGTATAACACCATCCTTGTTAAGGGACAGTATTGCACCAAGAGCATAGTTGGAAGCATTAGACCACTGGGAGACTTCAGCAATACCTCAGTACATTATTGGAACTTTCCTTCATACTTCATTCATACATTCCAATATCTTCAGTCTTATCTTCCTTAGTTTCCATTAATATTTCCTTATATCGTATTCACCTTATGGTTTCATTCTTTATGATAAAATCATATGATCCTTTCCATTCTGTTATCTTGCTTAGCTTATTGCTCTTGTTACATTCTCTTGGAGGTCTCCACATGTACTTGCATCACAAGGAGCACCTCTGAGCCTTGTTTCTCTTATTGTTTCCATTTGGCACTTAGTGCCAAGACTCAATAATTAGTATTTAAGTTGAAGTACTCTCAGTAGTGTACTTCAGTTTGTAAATTGCATATATGATTCCCTCTGCTCCTTATTTGCCCTCTGTTCTCAGTTTGCCTCTGACATTCTGACAAAGGAATCTCCAGAGTTGCACTTTGTCATGTCATCATTCACTAACTTTGTCTAAGTTCAAGAAGTAGGATTGTGGAAGGCACAGCTTCTTATAAGCTGAAGCCAAGTCCTGGTCCCACAGGGTTATGTCCCTGCTCCTCCAGTTCATTCAGGTTCCCTCCAAGCTATGCCTTGGTACTCTGTTCTTGTTCCTTCTTTGGGACTGTCACAAACAGTCTCTGGAGGTGAAAGACTGGAGGTCACATGATTGCAAAACCCGGAGGAAGGTAGGGAAGATAGTTTGAGCATGAAGGATAAAAACTCCAGAGCAAAACCTGGAGGGTCACCGAAGTGGGGTTCAGTGGTGAAAACTGCAGAGGGGTTAGGACTTGGCTTCAGCTTGTAAGAAGCTGCACCCTCCTTGATCCTAGGTCCTGTATCTCAGACATAGGGGTTAACAAAGAAGTCCAGAGTACAAAGTTGGACTTAAGATATAATCCTTATTCACAACATAGGTTGAGAGATAGAAGGAAAGTGAGGAGGAGATTGCAATATAGCAATTAACAAACTGGAGAACTAATACAGAGAGTACTCAAGTTTATATACTAAGGAGTGGAGACTTCTTTTGGTAAGGAGTCAGGTAAAGGAGCAGAGTAATTGTGGCTGAGATGTGTGGCTGAAACATCCCAGAGAGGATACAAGTAAATGATAAGAATGAAGGCTAAGACAAATGGATAATGATGTAAGTGGAGATGACATAAGCAGAGATAAGAAAGATAGGAGTAAAGACAAAGTGGAGCAGAGCATAATTGAGGATCGAAGTGGACTTGTAATATTTAGAGGAATAATCTTTAGAGCAAAACTGAAGTGACAATAAAACAGGAATAAGTGCCTCAGAGATGATTAAAAGCATATGGAGTTTGGATATATGAGTGCCAAGGATCCAGAGGCATAGTTGTGGAGGAAACAGGATATAACAGGGACTTGCAAATCACATGACCTCCAGGACACCTCCAGTTTGGTTTGTGAGAGACCCAGATGTGGCAGTGTTGCCTGTAACAGAGGGTGTAGAAATAGTAAGCTGGAATACTGTAGATCCCTCCAACTCAGAAGCATGCATAAAGCAGCAGCATTCACAATAGAGATATGAGGCTTCAAGCTTGGCTCCAAGGGGACTAGAGGAGTTGTGACCTCTGCTGACTGTGCAGCAATGGTCACTGGAGGTGACATTGTTGGGCCAGAGCCCAGTTGCAATGCAGTTTGGTATTCTATACAACCAAGTTCCCAGTCAATTGACAGATTGTAGTGGGCTAGCCAGTCATATCCAAGAACCATGGAGCATGAAGAGTTGAGAGGTGTTACATAGAAAGTAACTGTGATTTTTTCCCCTGATGCAAAGTTAAGAGGTATTTCCAAGGCCTCAGTTATGATGGTGTGAGAAGAACCATTGAGTAACTTCAATTGTATTGGCACTATGGAGTATACAGGCAACAAATTTCAGGAGACAAACACCGAGTCAATGAAGCATGAGAGGAGCCTGAATTAATAAGTGTGAATAGCAAGAGGTTGGAGCAAAGAGAAAAAGTAAGCATAATGGACAGAGATCTAGGGTTGGAAAGAGCAGATGTGTTGAGATGTACCACCTTGATTGCACTGGAAGGAACAACACAGTCCTCAGTTGGTGCAGAGGCCTGAGGACTGCTCTCTAATTTTTTGGTTCCTCAGTTGGAATTAAAGATGTAGAGGCAGCAGGAGTAGCCTGTGCAATGTGACCTTATACAGCTTTAGCTTTATTGCAGTCAGCTGCAACATGTCTGACACCTCCACAGAACATGCAGAGGTTGTTGTCAAGGCATTGCTTATGTTCCTCAGCACTTAGTTTGCCATCCTTGCCCAACTTGGACTTATAGTTGGCCTGCTGTTGACCTTCCAAACCCTGCTTGGACTTGCCTTTGCCTCCAGAACTGGAGGAAGATGAGCCCTTGTTGGAGTTTGAGTTGTTTGAAGCATTGCCCAAACTCAAAGAATTGCCTCCAGAGGAACCTCTGGAGCCTTTGCTCTTTGACTTGTCAGATTGAGCTGCTTCTCAGTGTTGTGCTTCTTGTGACTGATCTTGAACTGACATTCCCAATAACATCCATCAATTGTGAGGCATTGTGCTAGGAGCTCATCCAGGGTCACATCCCTTGGATAGCACACAAGGTCATTCTTGATGCAAGAAGTAAGGCCCTTGTAATAGGTGTGCTGGAGCACAGCCTGGTCCCAATCAAGACAAGAAGCAATATGCATAAAAGAGATGTTGTAGATTTTAATTTTAGCACTCTCCTTCATTCAGAGATTCTCCAGCTTGATCTCAGCTTCTCCAGCAGGGTCAAAAGAGACAAAATTAGACTCCAGGATGGTGACAAAATTTTTGAAATTGTTGCACCAGAGACTGGCATGTGCACTGATAATAGATGACTCAAATAAGTCCAGTGCCATCCCTTTGAGATAGGACAATGCATAGTTCACCTTCTGGCTATCAGAGGTGAATGCTTTAGGGCGGTCATTGAAGTTTAAAAACAAAAAGACCAAAAATGAATGAAGTTTTGAGGGGTCTGAACCATCAAATTGATCTGGAGCTCAGATCTGAGTCTTTGCAGATCTGGGAGGCTGTTGCATCCCTTGCGTACCCTGAAGAAAATCATTAATCCCTGCAAACAGGAGATTTTGACAATTTGGCTGATTGGGGCCACCAGGAGGAGGGTTTGGAGCAGGCCCGCTGGGAGGAGGATTTGGGCCTCCACCACTGCCAACACCTCTGTTACCTCCACTGCCACCTCCACTGCCACCACCATGCCTCTGTTGCCTCCATGAGAACATTCAGGAGAAGATCCTTGATGACTTGGAGGATTGAAGCAAAGGGGCACGGAATGTGGTGCACCACTACCTGAACCCTTCAGAGGTTGCAAAGCTCCAAAAAATGCTGGAGCTTCAGTCTCAAAAGGATCCCCTGGGTTGGAAATGCTGTAGTTGTGGTTTGGTCATGTAGTTACCTCTTCAGCTTTCAACTCTGGATCCCTTTTGTCATCAAACAGAGGGACTGAGGAGATTCCAGAAGTTTTGGCAGGAGGGATGGGAGCAAATTGACTAGCAACTGATGTAATGAAAGATAGTGTGGGATCCTCCAGGTTCAGATTAGTGACATTAGGATTCCAACACATGACCATAGAGATAGTCTGGGGGCTCTCAAGAAGACTTCCAGATGGTAGATTCCAAGGTTTGTGGTACATGCTGGGCTTCGATGGTTGTGAGGGAGTGTTGAAGATATTAGATATTCCAACCCAAGGAAAAGGCATAGCAAAATGTGATATAGGATTAGGAGTGAGTTTGTAAATACTGTCACAAGTCATTCTGGAGGTGTTCCTGGAGGTCATGTGACTTGCAAGTCCCAGAGGTGCTACAAGAAATTTGTATCAAAATCAAAGGAAGAGTACCAAGACTGAGTTCTTGGTGACAGAGAGGGGGTTGGAGGTGTGAGGACATAACCTTGTGAGAACCAGGACTTGGCTTCAGCTTATAAGAAGCGGCACCTTCCATAATCCTACTTCCTGAATTTAGACATGTAGGTTAGTGGAGGCTCTGAGAATGAAATAGCAACTCAGGGGGATTCTTTGTCACAACTCAGAGGAGAACTGAGAGCAGAGAGCAATTAGAGAGCAAAGGGAATTGCATAAGCAATTTACAAACTGAAGTACACTACTGAGAATACTTCAACTTAAATACTAATTAATGAGTCTTGGCAATATGTGTCAAAAGGAGATAATAATAATAGTGAGGTTTGGAGGAGTTCCCATGATGTGGTCACATGTGGAAACACCCAAGAAAATGTAATGAAGACAAAAGAATAAGCAAGGTAATGAAATGGAGAGGTCATATGAATACATCATGAGGAACAAAACAATAAGATGAAGAAGATAAGATGGAATGATAGTGGAGATAATTGAAAGATAGGAGTAAAGATAATAAAGTGTACTGATGATATAGCAAAGAGTTCCAATAAAGTCCTGAAGCAATGCCAAAGTCTCCCAAGGGTCAATGTGTAGATTTCCAGAGGTTGTAGCAATGCCCAGAGATTGGACCTAGCATCACGAACAAGATATGACACATAGATTAAATTCTCTTGTCTTCCACAGTTCAGCAAAATGTAATATGTGATTAAAGCCAGACTTGAAAACCGTGAAAAGTGTTTCAAAAGGACTGACAACACAGATGTGTATTTTATTTGCCTCAGTGCAATAATCTACAAAGTATTAAGCATGTCCACAGTAACTGTCATATCCCATTTGCAACACTCAATCGTACCTCCGGGACTTGCTACGACCTCCAGGAGTCTATGCATTGACCACCAGGAGACTTTGGCAATACCTCGGCACATTATTGGAACTTTTCATTACACTTTATTTGTATGCTCCATTATCTTCATTTCTATCTTTCTTAGTCTCCATTATTATTTCCTTATGTTGTATTCACCTTATGGTCTCATTCCTTATGATAAATTCACATGATCCTTTCATTCCACTATCTTGCTTAGCTTATTGTTCTCATTAAATTATCTTGGAGGTCTCCACATGTACTTGCATCACAAGGAGCACCTCCAAGCCTCGTTACTCTTATCATTTCCTTTTGGCACAATGTACACAGCTGCATGCAACTGCAGGGCATGGCACGCATCAGTGCACAAACATGCATGCAACTGCACAGCATGGCATGGCAACTGCATACAAATACATGGAAATGCACGCAACTGCATGGGACTGTAAGGGATTTATGAAGTTTTTCTCAAGAACTGACTGTTGAATCCCATTCAAATTTCACCAGGAGCCTTGCTTAACTAGTGATAATTATTTCACATATAAGAAAAGGTAAATCTATGATGGCCCAGGCAACTGCATGGTGAAAAGGAGATATAGTCTATATTGTAAAAATCACAATACTAATTTACTATGGCTCTGCACCAAACCTCTCTTCCTTATTAAGTTCATGGGGGCAAGTCTGAAAAGAGATGTATTTGAGAAATAACTCTAAATACTTGATGGAAAATATGAAATAATGTTTGGCAGACTTCTAGCTAGGTGCAGTGGGTGGTCTTCCTTTCCTCTGACCCGGTTTCGGAGCTCGTCAAGATGGTCTTCCGGTCTCTAAAGCCAACTTATTCTAGTAGCAGGTTGTACTACTTGTTATAATTTCAAAGTTTGTCCCAAGGGTGGTCTTCCTTCCCTTGCAAAATACAATGGACTCTCTAATACTATGTGGGATGGTCTTCCTTTCCCTGGTTGTTGCTAGACAGTGGTCTTCCTTCTGTCCTTAGAATGCAGTTTCTGGGAGATGGTCTTCATTTCTCCAGATTTTGCACTTTCTAAATTAACTAAGTCTCGAGGAATGGTCTTCCTGTCTCTCAGACTTCTCAGATAACTTTGAAACACTCAGGACTGAGTCCTTGTAACTTGATCTTGTCATTACCTATTCTGTGAACTCTCAAGATATATAATAATTTGTTGTTGCTCTCAGGAATTTAGTGCTAGCTAGACTATCTAATTCAAAACCAAACAAAGGCAACCTGTATACTTGGACTTAGCATTCACAGAAGCTGAAAGGCTCATCACTGCAGATCGCTGCATGCAAGAACAGGGGCAGAATCCTTGTTACTTTTCTTTTACTGGTCCTCAAGTTTTTATCCATTTCCTGGTTTCTAAATTTACACCAGTAACTAATCCATATCTCAGTTTGCTTCCTGCTTGGACATTGCTACTGTAATTCAAATGTTTTAGCGGTATTTACACACCAATCAGTATCATCTCCAGTGCATTCTCTTATTTTTTTGTACTTTTCTCAGAACCCTGGACAGGCCAGGGCACCCTACTACTCTAAGATTTCAGGTCCATTATCCAATCAGGGCCTGAGACCCCTCTCCTTTTTGTAGGTCCTATTATTTTATTTTTATTCCTTACTATTGTGCGGCCTTCTTTTCAACTGTTACTGTGACAGCATTCTTGCCTACTAGATTTACCCATGTTTCCACTAGGTGTACTATGTGTACATCTTATTCATTCTGCCTGCTGCAAAATAAAGAATGTTTCTGTCTCAGCTCAGCTATGTGGGTTGGCTATAGGCACTCTCAAGCCCAACTTAGCTGCTTTGGCTCTGTCTGAGTCCTGGATACTGATCACTATATTTAGTACTACCACACTTCCTGCTCAACTTTATACTAGCTGGATCCCCTTTCCTCCATAATTAGGGATTCCTGGTTTTTTATTATTTTCCTGTAGATATTAGACTCCCCTTTATCATAGATCTAGTAGTAAAACCAAAATTGTCAGAATTTTTTGGGATTAGAACTGTCCCAGGCATATCAATGGCATGGCATGCATCTGTGCACACACTTGCATGCAACTTGCATGCAACTGCATGCACTGGCATGGCCATGCCATGGCATTTTCCCTTTGCCCAAACATGTTGACCAGCATTGACATGGTGACTACTTTTTTAATCCTTACAACATGCAAATTAAGTACTGGACAAAATTAACATAAGATGGTAGTAATATCATCAACAAATTATATTTTAAAAGTTACCTACATAGAAGAATTAAACATAAGACTTGGAGCTAAAAATTCAAACATGAGAGCATAGAATGTATACTTACTATTACACTCAAGCATCTTTGTGTCTTCAAATGTCAACATTAAGTTTAACACTCTACTTGCTACCATCAATTTCATGATTTTTAAGAAACTGGGGAATATTATACTCTCCCTTCCTCCTAATGCTGAAAGTATTGCTTTCTATATGTTTCCTTGTCATTCAGATACACCCTGGGCTTTTGATGTAAGTGATGCACACTGATCATGGTCCTGCCAATCATAATTAAAACCATTAATATGCATGCAATCTAAATAAAATTGATTCTGTGACATTGACATGCATTAACATGCATGCCCTACCCTTAACATGGATGCCATGTCAATGACATGCAAGCCATGAGACACTGACATGCATAACTTTAAGGATCTTAAATAGTTATTACTAGATATAATTGAAGGTTATTATTAAAAAGAAACAGATGAAAGACATTAATTTCACATACCAACTTGTATAATCCTGTTCTTCAGACTTGGGCATGTTGTCCTATCAACAAAGTAAAAATTGGAAAAGCAAAAACAGACAACTGATCTTCTGAATTATGAGTATATAGAATATATATATATATTGGAATTGATGCTCACAGTACACAAAAAGGGATGTAAGTCAGGTACAAATAATGGAACATATATATGATAAATGGTGAATTACCACTGCTTGCAGAACACAGAAATGGAACTCAAGTGGCACCTCAAAATATTGCTGCCCATAAAAATGGGATGAGGGGCAGTGAATCTCTTGCTCTAGTTCAAGCAGCTGTTCCACCCAAGAAGATGTTGAAATTGGTAAGTAATCTATTACTTATATATCACATTTGATTGCTAATTATTATTCATCTCCAATTTCTAGTGCCTCCTATTAGGGTGCAATACAGACACTTTTGAATAAAAGCAGCAGTCCAGGAAAACAAGAATAACTAACTTGAAAGTCTCAACCTGCATGCCAACCTTAAAACATACCTGACAACTCCACTTGAACTTGATGTTCCTGATATTGTTGCATGGTGGGGAGTATGTATATTATTCAAATTGTTGTGAAGATGCATTTACAGTTAAAGCTTCAATCTCTCCAATACCAAGTCATGCCATAGATGGCTCTTAACTATCTCACTACACAAGGATCTGCTGTCCCACCCAAGCATGCTTTTTCAAGTGGAGCACTGTAATATCCTGTTTGTTACCAAGTCCACTCCTATTTCTCCTGCACTTCTCAGAGCACTTATGCACATCTCCAAAACACTACTTCAACACTCTCAGGATGAAGCAATCTCCAGTATATCTATGGGCTTCTCAGTTTTGTCAAATATTGCTTATTTCATCTCTGCTTACTTTGTTATCCTTTTGTCTTAGCTCCTTCTCTTATCTCAGATCATGCCACCTCATACATACTCCATTTTAGTTTCAGCTACAGATCTGAGCCACTTTGTATTACTGTCACAAACTGAACCAGAGGCATCCCAGAGGTCACATGATTTGCAAGTCCTGAGGATGGAATGAAGAAAGAGGACCAAGGCATAAATTGGAGGGTGCCTGAATAAACTGGAGGTGCAGGGACATAACCCTGCGGGGAACAGGACTTGGCTTCAGCTTATAAGAAGCTGTGCCTTCCACAATCCTACTTCCTGAATTTAGACAAAGGAGTTAGCAAAGGATAAGATGACAAGATTGCAACTCAGGAGGTTCCTTCATTGCAATGTTGGAGGCAAACTGAGAGTAGAGGGCAGATAAGGAGTAGAGGGAATCATATAAGCAATTTACAAACTGAAGTACACTACTGAGAGTACTTCAACTTAAATACTAAATATTGAGTCTTGGCACTAAGTGCAAAAAGGAAATGATAAGAGCAATGAGGCCCAGAGGTGCTCCTCATGATGTGAGTACATGTGGAGACCTCTGAGAGAATGTAATGAGAACAATAAGCTAAGCAAGATAACGGAACAGAAAGGATCATATGATTGTATCATAAGGAATGAAACCATAAAGTGAATACAATATAAGGAAATAATAATGGAACTAAGAAAGATAAGAATGAAGATACTGGAGCATATGAATGAAGTATGCAGGAAAGTTCTGATAATGTACTGAGGTATTGCTGAAGTCTTCTGGTGGTCGATGCATATACTCCTGGAGGCCATAGGGAGTTCCAGAGGTTTGACTGAGCATTGCAAACAGGATATGACAATTACTATGTTCCTCATACTTATAATATGAGTCATTGCCAAGGAGTCTCCTTTATATATAAAATCCTGTACTTCAGTACAACTCCTCAGTTTGTTAATTGCTTAATTGCAATACATTTCCTCAAAAATTTTACTCCTGACTACTCAATCAAACTCAGTTCCTTGTCTCCTCAGTTCTTATCTCTTCTCAGAACTTCCTTACTAATTCCTTTGCCTGAAATTCAGGATTTTAGGATCAAGGAGGGCACAGCTTCTTATAAGTTGAATCCAACTCCTGACCCCTCTGTCCATGCTTTGTCACTGAACCTCCAACTCAGTGTCTCTGGGTTTTCTCTGGAGTTTTAGTTCCCATGCTCTGTAGTCTCTGTGTCATCTCCTTATGTCTCATAATCATTGTCTGACTTCAGAGTTATGCTTGCCAGGAATATGGAGTTGACAAGTACTCACTGTATCTTTTAAATGCAATCAGCTTTGTAATTGCTCAAGCATGGTTACCAGATTGGTCATATTGGGGCTGAGAAGGAGGCTTTAGCACAAATGACGGAATATCTCAACACTTCTATTCTTGATCTTGAAGATGAGGATGACTTTTGATTTCTGTATAACATGATAGCTAAATGATAGTGTTGTACTTGTATATTTGAATTCTTTAGGTCCAGTTTGAGTTTGAACCCATGGATGAACCTAAACTGTCCCACTGAACATGTTCTCTCAGGTTTGGTCCAAGGTTCTAAGGTGTTTGTGAACCAAACCTAAAGTTGGGTTCTCAGTACTCAGAATTTGGTGCTGAACCAGACTTAACCAGACTGCAGCTACAATAGAAAGGAGGGGCTCATGACTTTTTAGCAGCATTAGAGCTACAAAATGTATTATATTGCTGAGAACTACCATCTATCTTATCTATCTACTGATAATATTACTAGGGCAGTATCTGAGGTATTGATGCTTACAAATATTGGAGAATGGATTGGAAGTGATACCATCTATCTTATCTATCTACCAGTGATATAATCAGAGCAATATCTGAGGTCTTGATGCCTATAAACATTGGAGAATGGATCAGAAGTGATCCTGATGCCACTGCTATTTTGGGAGCTCAATAGTCCCATTTTACATACAAATCTCATATAAGATAAATATAGGACTACAGCTGGTCATTGCTTGAATAGAGTTTTCTCAATTTAAGGATGTTATATATTCAGACAATGTTCAGACTATAGCTGGATCTCTGATGAACACCTTCTAGATAGCACTGGACTACTGCTTTTACTGAATGTGGCACTGTGAATATGTATGTATGCACTTATTGTAAAAATGATTTATACAGTAATACAGCAGTGACTGAAAATATTTTCCTTGTCTATCTTTTGATCATTCTGACCACATTCTGGCTCCAAGCTGACCATTTCTAATTTCCAGAGGAGAAAGGGGAGAACTGCAATACACAGAAGTAAGGCATATTTCCTATTCTATGAGCCAAGAGCTGGGCATAATGACAGTGTTTGTGGGTGCTTAAAAATGAAATCACAACAAGCAAAAAGAAAGAAGGGAAAAGGAAGAAATATGAGGTTATCTTATTTGATTGCCTGGCATCTAACCTAGGATCACATTTATTGCTCTGGGATACATATTTATTGCACAGCCAATTAAACTTATATTCATCCAGAGCCAGTTGCTCTATTTCAGACCAAAAACTGAGAATCTAGTTTGTAATTTGGTTTAGATATGCTACAGGGATGATTATACACTATAATAAGTAATTTATTCTGAGAATTTAAATCAAACATAGAGACAGATTGTCAGGCACACAAACAGTATACTCTCAATAGTACAATGTTGAGGCCATCTAATCACTCAAAGATATGGGGAGACATGAAAAGGAGGTAACAAGAGTATGCTATATTGCTAGTGGAGAAACAACCAGTTCAAGACTGGTGTTTTAGGTACAAATGCACTACCTAAATACTAAACTACATGTGTACTACATATGTAATGGGGGTCGGCAATCACCGCTGCATGGCTGTACCATGTGACAGCACATGACACTCCTAGATGCTCAAAATAAGTGACCCACTGCCGCACACTTTGCACTGAAGTTTTCAATGGATTTTGACAACTTTGACATGGTATTGAAAATAAATAGAGTATATAGCACAATAGAATGAATTAATTAAAGTTTATTTGAAACAACAATATGATATCTGCAGTATTCC
>JASFDE010000451.1:0-12419 GCA_036937135.1 Nidula niveotomentosa | reverse complement strand
CCAGATTTCCCATGCTTGACAGGGTGTGTGGATGCTCAGGACCAAGTATCCTCTTTCTTGCATTCAGCACCTCAACAGCCAACTCCAATGCTTTCTCCATCTGCCCTATATCTAAGTATGTCCTAGCCAGATTTGCCATGCTCAACAGGGTGTGTGGATGCTCAGGACCAAGTATCCTCTTTCTTGCATTTAGCACATCAATCTCCAACTCCAGTGCTTTCTCCATCTTCCCTAGATGTGAGTATGTGCTAGCCAGATTTCCCATGCTCAACAGGGTGTCTGGATGCTCAGGACCTAGTATCCTATTTCTAGCATTCAACACCTCAACTTCCAACCCCAGTGCCTTCTCCATCTTTCCTAGGTGTGAGTATATACTAGCCAGATTTCCCATGCTTGACAGGGTGTTTGGATGTCCAGGACCAAGTATCCTCTTTCTTGCATTCAGCACATCAACCTCCAACTCCAGTGCTTTCTCCATTTTCCCTAGATGTAAATATGTTCCAGCCAGATTTCCCATACTCAACAGGGTGTCTGGATGCTCAGAACCAAGCATCCTCTTTCTTGCATCCAGCACCTCAACCTCCAACTCCAGTGTTTTCTCTATCTGCCCTAGATCTGAGTATGTCCTAGCAAGATTTACCATACTTAAAAGTGTGCCTGGGTGCTCAGGACCAAGTATCCTCTTTCTTGCATTCAGCACCTCAACCTCCAACTTTAATGTTCTCTCCATCTGCCCTAAATTGCTAGCCCTAGTCTGAATTTCCTTAAATGACAGTTCCCATGTTCCACAGACAGTCCTCTCATACTGGGAGGCTCCCTTAAATTCAAGATCAGTTGTCAACTCTTGCTGACATCTAAAGTATTGCCTCAGGTAGTCATGGATGGTGCAGAGTCCAGACTGAATAGTAGCCCCAGCTTGATCAACAGCCAAGGGAAGGCAACAGAGCTCAGCCACAATGGACTTGGCTTCCTTTCTAAATTCTTCCAAAGATTCATCCAAAGAGCTTGCATTTAACAGAAGAGTAATAGCATTCTCTTCATCCATTTGGTCAATTTCCACAGAGTTTTTGAAGGAAGTTATCCTTCCCAGAGCTGGATTTCTGCTAGTAATCAGAATACCTCCCATTTTTCCTGGAGGAAGATACTTTTCAACCACTTCTGGTTTTCCATCAGCATTATCAAACACCATAAGCCAATTATGTGATAATCTAGAGATCCAGAGAAGAACAGAGCCAGGAGATTCATCAACACCAGCAGATTGTGCTTCTGGAATGGTGGATATTTCTTTTAAACACTGTATGATAGTGTCTTCACTTGAAGCGTCAATCCAGAAAATGTGTGAGAATCTGAATCACACATTGTTGTCACTATATTCTGACAATGGAGGGGATTGAAGACTCACTGGTCAGAGACATCCTCTATGAATTTCAAGCAGATCTGTGTCTTTCCAATTCCTCCCATCCCATGAAGAAGGAAGTATTGCTGACTGCCAACTTCATCAACACTGTGTTGACAGAAATGAGCTTTCAATCTTTTGAGATAGCCCTCCTGCCCAGTGAAGAAAGCACTTGATTTTGGCTTATGCATCAGCTTAGTTGATGGCATCCTCTGTTCTTCTTTGGATGCTTGAAATTTAACATTGACAGCCTGCCTGTTACCATGGTTGGTCTAATACATGGTTAGTGTCGAAGAATTGTTACTTATACCAGTAAGATGGTTTACCTGCTGGTTTCCGCTGGCGGAATTGAAGGTGCTGTTATTGTCAGTGGTATTGTGAGCATTGGGGAAGAAGTTGGATTCCATGACGGATGGTTAGCTTTTGAACGATGTAGTAGAGATTAAAGGTGGGGGTTGGGAAGGAGGAGGGATCAGCAAAGTGCCACATATTATCGATGGTTTGGAAGCAGTGCAGTGTCCATCGGAATGATCCGACCGCCGAAAGTACTCTGGCCTGGGCTCACTCGATCCGTGGGATAAGTACGCAGAAAGTACTTAAGCGCCCTTTCTGGATCTCCGTTATGACGTTAAGAATAAATGCAACACTATTCTATCTCGAATAAAATAGACAAAAAAAAAGAATAGCATAATAGGACATAAATTAAGCACTAGTTTATGACAAGGGCCGGAAATATTAAGGCAGGCGTCCACAATGCCGCGAAGATGTCGAGGCGAAATGTTGAGCGAGCAATGATTCTCGGTTGAAATGTACTTATTGCCTGCGTCATAGTGTGCAACGGTCTACTGAGGCCTGAGCATAACTTAATTGAGTGGTGGCATGCGAGGGCCCACAGCCAACAACCTACACTATCATGAAAGCCCGATTCACCGGGATGGCGGGGTACGCCCAACAAGGTATATTTGATGACCTATCCTGTCTGATTCCATTCCCAAAAACACTAACCCCCTCCCTTTTTCAGATGCAGAAGAATGCTACAAAGCGATGGTGAGAGTGAAGAAATTCGTAGCGTAGTATTTGATAGGGGTTATGCGGCGGGAATGAGTGAATTCTTTGTTCGCTTCTGGAGGGACTTACGCTCTTTGACCTTCGCGTTTGAGTACTGGTCTTGCATGGTTTTCGCGCTTCCAGACTCCTTTCCCGTTTTACCCCCACCCTCCTGCCCTTCGTGCCTTCACAGTACCTTTTCATCATACATCGGCCCGCTTTCTTATTGTGATTGCCTAGCATCTCTTCATGCCTCCGCCGGCTTCTTCTTTGTAATGCATCTAGAACATGATAAATCGCCGGATCGTCAAGGCACTCGTCGCGATTCCCTGAGATGAATATCTTGTGCTCGAACGGCTGATGCGTCAAGAACGTCGTGCAGCTCATTGAGGGCGCAGGATTGTGTGAGGTCCCCGAAGTGAATGAGGATTTCGCCTGGGGGTAGAGACGAGAGAGTGGGGTACGCGCTGGGGGTGTCGGAGATGCAGATGAGGCGGATGGATGTAGAGGTGCATGGGGGAGGGGGAGGGGGAAGGAAGCGTAGAGGCGCTGGGTAAGGAAGCGGAGCGGGGAAAGGAACTGGGACTAGGCGGAGGGAGGGGTGCCGTTGAGGATGCTGTCCAGAGTGGATTGCGAGTCGATCAAATCCTTTACTGAAATCGGGCGTGGGAAAGCACGTGTACAAGTCGCGCCGTGCACTCCGTTTTGTGATTCCACCGTATGTCTCGACTTCAAAAAGTCTCAGACCCCCAATTTTCATCTCATTAAGACCTTGGCAATGTTAACCTCATCCCCAGGCAGACATGGTAACAACTCGCTCCTTGTCCAAAGCGGCATCCTCGTCCTCTAAAGGCGACACAATTCTAGTAGAAAACTACTCCAACCACCCAAACGACTCACCAGGATGTATCCACAGTAAGTTGCCTCTCGAAGTGCTCTGCATTATCTTCCTTTATACTCTCCCGCGGGGCACTATCGACATCCCAATCTTCCTCCCTTTGCAACGTTCCCCGTGGTCCGTGAGGTAAGTCTGCCGTGCATGGCGTAACATCGTGCACGCAACGCCGGCACTATGGACCAACTTGCACGTGGATATGCCCTCCGACTCCAAGCTCGAGGTCTTCGAGCACGATCTGCAGCTCTGTCTCTCACGCTCAGCAGAGGCGCCGCTGGCGATATCGATCACGGGCAAGCCACTGGACCCGCCGAAGTTCCACAACTTGCTACGTGCGCACTCCTACCGGTGGGCGGAACTATCGTGTACATTAGCACCTCCATTATTATCTTATTCTTATTCCCGCTGAGACTCCTCTGCCAGCGCAGCGCCATCTTCGCCTTCTAGGCGGCTATTTGCGGCATATGTCCAGTCGCCTCGTACCTTCACCTACTGTGCAACTAATAGCTCCGAGCCTGACGCATCTGACCCTGTCTACCAGCTATCTGCGTGGGCCGGCTCCTTACTTCTGTTTTGCGAAGATCACATATCTGGAGCTCAGCGGTGATGTCTTCTGCTCGACTGGCTTGCGCAGATGCCTAATCTTGTGGAGCTGTATATGTGCCACACTAGTATCCTGACCATGTTTTACAATTGGGGCAAACCGCGCCCCAAACCAATAGAGCTGAATTACCTCAGCGTGTTAACTATCAACTACAACAACCTCTTTGATGCAAAGTGCCTACTGGATGCGCTCGTAGCACCCAATGTTCACCTCCTGAATCTTTATATTCCCTTCCAGAGATGCAATGTGATCTTCGACGGTTTCGCTTCAAGCCGTCAACATTTCTCATCTTCCATCAAGCGGCTGACGGTCGACGGGATGCTCACCAGTTTCGATGCGAAAGCAGCGTATGAGACAGTGGTGAATATCTTGTACATGATGCCTGGAATTGCGCATATCGACTTTTTGCACCCAGATGATCCAGTTGAAAAGATGATGGCGTTCCTGGACGGGTTGGAGAATGCTCGAAGGCACGATGCAAGTTTGGTTCCTGATTTGAAAAGAGTCTCCGTAGGGAACGGTAACGCTCAAAAACAGTTTGAGGTTTCCACTTGATGCGCTGTGTAACTATTGTTTATGGACCGTATAACTGTTAGTGGTCAGGCTGTTCTGGCATCCCCATACGAGTCATCAGACTATTGCGTCTTGTGTCGCGCGCTTGGACGGTGGTACCACATTAGATACTTATGGATGTATGTAAGCAGATGTTCAGAGGTAGAACAGACTCCGTACGGGCGGGAAGGATGCACCAATGAGTCGAGCTCATCTTTAATTGGCCTCATAAATAACATGATTTCGTAATGGATGAATAGTAACTACACGCCCATTTCGTTCTGGCCCCCAAGAGTACCAGTGTCAGACTGTCACACGATAATGGATGACTTCCTGCAGCATTTTTTCTAAATTCTAAATCTATACGCGGTGCCATGTCGGAGCACGAATGACAAGGTCCAAGGCTCAAGCTCACCGATGAAAGTTATTGAAATTACGCTGAACATAAAGCAGAGGTGCCGAGATACAAAGTCTAGTAAGCACCAAAATAATATGACGCATATACGGTTGACACAAGCAATGCGAGCTGGTAAAGATAAAGTGCCTGACACTGGGTGCAAGGTAATAATGCTCAATCGTCCCATCTGAGTCTGCGCTCGTAATCTCCAGCTCGTTGCAAACGAGAACTAGGAGTCATGTAAGCAGGTCGAATCATAGACAATCCTTACTTGAGTAGAAAAATGGAAAAGTCGCGCTTCCGTTAAATGCCTCAGCAACCCCATCTCATGGGCTTGTAGAACGACTGGGGCCGTATGTGTTTGTGCGGATTCGTTGACAGATCATAATACATATTGTGACGTCAACCATGTTTGTCCCCGAGGACGACGCCAAACAGCCGCCCTGTGTGCCTTCTCTAATCGCACCACGCTGCTCTCAGCAGACTCCCATCGCTGTCAGGTTGTGTCCTCCCCGGTGTCCCCCTCCGCCGTTGTCCGTTGTTGTGTGCTCTGTGCTAGATGTCAATGCGCTCCTTGTGAAACCCCCATCTTGTAATAACGCTTCCCCCCTCCCCTCCTCCAATCTCGCGATATCAGCACACCACTAGTACCGATAACTAACGACAAACTAACGAACTAACGATCCACTATGTCCAACGCAACCTCCTCATCGCTCACTGCCCTCCTCCCAAGCTCGTCCTACACCCTCACCTATGCTCTCCCTCTGCTGCTGCTCTCTCTCGTGCTGACCTTTGCGGGAACGTTCCTCACGCTCGACCGCTCGCGCGCCTTCCCGCCTAGTGCGGATGCCGCGGCGCGCACGTACGCTGCGCTCCCGGTTCCTGGGGCGTTTGACCACCATGGGAAGAAGATGAGGAGATGGGTGTTCCTCCTTGAGGGTGGCGTGGGGGGGATAGTGGGTGGGTTTACTTTTGGGGGTGCGTTTACACTTGACATCTGCAGTTATATCTATCTAATGATCGTTGTAGTGCACCTATCGACGTTCCTTGCGCTGCTTATTCCCGCGACGACCTCCTCATCCCCGCTCTCACCCAAGTCCTTCCTCGCCGTGTGGCTCTTATCCTCCCTCTGCACAACGCTCCTCGCTGCCCGATATCGCTACGTCGCATACCTCTTCATTTCCATCTCCGGCGGGTAAGTCCCTTCTCTCTTCCTCACTCCATCCCTGACTAACCTTCCCCTACAGTTCCCTTATCGCCCTCTCCCTCTCCGTCCTCCTGCACCCCTCCCTCCTAACGCGCCTCGTCCTCCTCGCCATCCTCACCTCGCTCCTCCCCCTTCTTCTCATGCTCTCCCTCCTCCCCCGCCTCGCTGCGCGCCTCCGCCACCCCACGCTGCGCCTCTGCAGTGCCGCCACCGGAGCGTTTGGGTTAGTGGTTGCCATTGCCCTCCTCGCGAGCCCCGCGGTAGCGCCGTGGGCTGACGTGTGGGAGCGTCTTTGGGTTAGTGATGGGGAAGGATGGGGCACGGGGCGGGAAAAGGCACTGAGCGCGGCGTGGGGGGTGTTTTTTGTCCTTGGGATGTGCGCGGATTGGGCACTGCGCAGATGGCTGGGAGAATGTCCCGACGAAGTGCGTGTTTCCTCCTCTTCCTCTTCCTCTTCCTCTTCCTCTTCCTCTTCCTCGAACTTCCGCTCACATGCCGAAACGATATAGAAATGGGACACTTACCTCGCCAAATACGCACGGGATCTCCCAAACCAGCCCGGTCGCCTGGGGACCTTCCAGCCCCTCACCTCCGTCTGGGACAGGCTCTTCCCTTCCTCTGAATCCGCGCTCGATGCCAAGGCTGCCCCGATCCTGTTCCCCGACAATGCCGAGCCCAAGAAGCACCCCTTGGTGTCAAGCTCCGGCTCCAGCACACCACCGCCTCTGATGACCCCGTTTCTGCTTAACATGCCCCCTGTAACTCCGGGGAAACTGCACAAACAGGGAAGAGAGGAAGGGAAGGAGGAGGGGAGGGACGACATCCCTTCGGCGGCGGCGTTTTTGAGGAAGAAGAACACGCGTAAATTTGGGTTTGGGGGGCAGAGGAAGCCGGTACGCTTTGGGGAGGACCTGGGAGACAGCAGCGATGACGAGGGAGAACACGAGGAGAAGCAAAAGAAGCAGCCCCGCGCGTGGATGATCGAGCACCAGCGCGTCCAGCTCCTCCCTTCGTTATCATACTCCTCCGAGAGCCCGACGCTCGTGGATGGCACAGATCCGAAGGCTGCAAAGCCGTCGTCGGGGACTACAAAGCCCCTTTCTAAGTCGCCGCTCAATGCAGATGTGGACCCGACGAAGATCGACTACGACGCGGACCTCGCGCGCCTGGGGAAGTGGCGGGTCGGGTTGGGGGAGGGGGAAGGGGTGGAGTATTCGGATTATGAGGACGATGGAGACTTGGGGCTCAGTCCCATGAAAGAGGGAGAGGGACAGGCAAAGTGGAGCCCGAAGTTCATACAGGCGCAGCGGACGCAGTCGATGGTGGCTGCGCCCCCAAGTGCGTTCGCTGCCCCCGTCGCTGCTGGTGCGCTGCCTGTGCCTGCGACGCCGTCCCTCATCCGTGCCCTTGATAGGATTAAGGAGGCGCAGAAGGAGGTGTTTGGCGCGTCTGTGCCTGCGCCTGCACCGGCAGGGGCGGAGACTGCTCCTACACCCGCCTCCGCTCCTGTTCCAGCAAGGAGACAAACTGCCCCCGCTCCTGCCCCAGCAAGGAGACAGACCGCTGAAACCCACCGTCCAAATCCTGTTCCCACCCCGGCAAGGCGCCAGACCGCCGATGCCCCCGGCCTCCCAAGGACTGTATCTTCCCCCGCCGCTCCGACACCGACACCGACACCGCGCGCTCCTGGTGCTTCGAGTCCGAATCTTCCAACGACTAATGAGGATGAGGACGAGGATGAGGAGATCGACCTCGAGCAGGCGCTTCCCTCTGCGAAAGAGGAGCGCGCGCCGAGGTGGGAGGAGTTTTGGCGTGAGGTTAAAGCGAAAGCGAGGACGTGATCTGTCCTCCTCTCTCTCTCTCTCACACACCCGGTGCGGACGGTGTGGACGTTTTGATTATTTTTATTCTTTCCCTTCCGCTCTGATTTTATTTCCCGCTTGCCTCTGACGACCCGCTGCACGACACGACCCCTTAATGATGCATGACCTTTTGTAATGACTTACGACGCGACTCACATACTAGCTGTGGTTTTGTATTGGTTATGTGGATATATGGTATATCTGTCTGACTGTGTATTGCTGCTGCTGTTACGGATGGGGTGTCGATTTGTGAAGAGGATGGTAAGTGAACGGAAGGAAACATCAATCGGGTTCTCTGGGCAGACCTAAAAAGATAGAAGACATTGGCTCTACCTATTTACAATACTTGAATCCCTAGTACACGAGACTCTGCCTGCGGCACGACCAACCAAGTACTTGACCCAAGACACAATAATTCCATGACTCTGACAAAAACGTAAGCTTGGCGCCCTAGCCTTACATGTACGAACATTTATCTTATCTTATTTCGCTTAGATTTTCAGTTAACCGGTACTTACATGATGGTACTGCACAGTACCATATTCCCCTATGTAGATGCTATGTACAATAACAGTATCTTATCCTGTACCTACTGCATCCAAATATCCGCTGTGGTCTATTCACCTGCGTGATCTGAGCCAGTATTGCCCTACATGTTGGAAATACGAGCTCGACGCCCGCACTAGCGGAAGTCTGATTGACATCGGACCGTTGCAGTTAGTATTAGTATGTGAACGGACGCATTATATTTCATTAGTATTCTGTATTCTGTATACAACGGCTACTATTTTACATATAAGCTTGCGTATTTTACTTGTGTTTCTTTACTCGTTTGTCACCTAAATAGCAGATTTCGCCGTTTCATCGGTGTTATTTCAACACTACATGACGAGGGACTTGCAACAGATGCCTGAACACTAACAAACTGTCACAACACAGTTGCGGAATACTCAAACCATTTCTCGGCGGCTATCGCCTCCCCACAGTGATCTTCCGCAAATTCGGTACTAAAGTCGCATCGTGCCTTCAGGCGGTCGTTATCCTTTCCCCAACTTGGGCCAGCGTCTCTTGCACTAGGTAGCTTTCGGGGCACAGGAAATCGATATGCACAATCCCCGGCATGATGCGCAAAACATCCACCACCATCTCCAGGTCGTTTTCTCTTCGATTTGGGTCAGCATCATGTTGAATGTCAGCCACTTGAGGGAGGTTGAGTAAGGTTGAGGAGTGGTAAAACCATCGAGAGCTGTCTTCTTGATTTGCTCCCAGAAAGGAATAGGAGGTGAACGTTGGGTGCTACAAGTGCGTCAAGTAGGCACTGTGCTTCTGAAGAAGCCGTTATTCCAGCCAACCGAGATATAGAGTGAAACATATGATCATGTCTTGAGACTGCGCGACCGTCGACGCGCGGACTGGCGACAACGCGTACTTTTCCACGCCTGATTTATGTGGAGGATTTGATTGACTCCGACTCCTTGAGACTCAACAACATCAGCTGAATGTCGTCGTTCAACATTCGACAATATATACCATCATATGTACATTGATCTACATCCACCGTTATTAAGACCGCGATTGCCCACCTTAATCCCAGAAACGCCATATCTATAGATCCAGCCAATCTCCCACCCCCCATCATCGCACTGCATCTGAAGAAGACTCTTCCGGTCGACTGGATTGTCGATACCAACGCAGGCACAGGTGACCAAGCGCATCGCTAGAGCTAGCGCGTCCCCGGGAAGCCCGATGCGCTCCTTTGTGCGTTCTTCCAAGAAATACCGGAGGTTTTCAACGCTTGCGTCTGAGGGAGTGGCTACCGCCAGCAGACGAGTAAGGAAATACAGAAAGCACTCAGGAGTTGTGTAGTATCTGGTGCCGTCAAGGTAGGCGCGATGGTAGAGCACCGCGTGCACCCAGTTGAAGGTCTGCGTCAGCTCGGCGCTCCGACCATACGAGTAGAATAAAGTCAGGACATTGGTACATACGACTGGGTCGAATCTCGGGCGTTGGTGGTCAAAGTATGTCTGTCCAAGAAGACTTTGTCAGTCTCTGTCCACAGCACAAGAGAGTATTAAACGGTCGCACATACCTGGATGATACCATCTGCATCCATGTACTCCAGCATGTTGTCCATAATCCGCATCGCCTGCCCATGGTCGGTGTTAGTGATGCATAAGGCTAGGGAAGTCGTGTCGAGATCAAATGGGTAATCTTCTGTGGTAAGGACCGGTTTTTCTGGATTTAAAAAAGCATTAGCGGCATTTCACAACCATTAGAACAGACGTCATACCACGGAAAAAGCTCCAAGCTCCGGTGTGGCAAGATAATTTAATGAGATCCCTATTACTTGAATGAGTGCTGAATCAGTCTAGAAGTAATTTGTTACGCACTTATTATCAGTGAGCTCTAGAATAAGAAGCTGCGTAAAATTCTCATAAACAGCAACATTGGTATTTGTGATAGACTCCAGCTTCTCGGCGTTGTGGAGTAAAAAGTCTTCCCCGCGATGAACAGGATCACCAAGAAGATTGCGTAGCTCGCGTACGACTTTTTGGCAGTCATCAAAAATGATACCGTATATCCCAAGCGAACGCGCAGACAAGACATTATCTGGCTTATCGTCAATGAATATCGCTTTCTCCGGCTCGATATGAGCATGCGAGATGACATATTTATAAAACCCAAGGTGTGGCTTTCGCTCTCGGACATTGCATGACATGTACAGCTCGTCAAAGATACCCCAGGCTTCTATGTCCTCGTGCAAGGAATGATAGTCAGGAGATGGCATGTTTGACATAGCGAATACTCGCAGTGCCCCGCCAGATCGAGCTTTGAGTTCGCGGATGAGCGATATTAACTCGTAATTCGGTTTCAGTGACTGGCGGGCTTGCTCAAGCGCAGCAGCAATATCTTCCAGAGGAAGGCAAAATTCCTCTGAAATACGCTTATAGCAAATGTCCTGTGAAATACCGCCACTCTCATATACACTCCAGGGAGAAGATGAGAGTATCCGGTGAAGCGTTTTAGATGGATATTGGTCTTTGTGAGAGAAGACCACGATAAGAGGACGTCCCCGATGTCTACTATGAGCACAGTGAACTTGTGGGGCGGTAAAGAAGGCATTGATATGGTAATTTAAACCTTCGAACTTCCCATCCGCTCTTTATACGGCTGAGTGGTCTGAATTTTTTTTGAAAAAAGGACGATACGCATCTAGCTCAAAGAATACATTCGAGGTATAGGATTGATAAAACCTGGGGCGCCGCGAAAGCCGTATCAGTGTTGAATACTGAATGTCAAAAGACATGATACTTACTTGATAGAAGTATTGCAGACAATTCTAGACCACAGACCATTTATATCCGGTAAACCGGAAGATAAAAAATAGGCCACGGTGTGGAGGAGGGCAAAATATAACCAAGATACCCTTGAGCAGATAGACCTAAGCCTTCGTGTCATGGAAGGTCCGATGACAACGTAGGTTATGCAAAGCAAATTAAATCACGAAGGTTGATAACAGAGGATTTAGGAGTCCCGCTATACAAAGATATCAAAGCTTGCAGGCCATTGAAGAAAGGAGTGTCGAAAGTAGCAATCCGCTGGTATAGTGGCGTACAGGCCCAGGTAGAGCATAGTATGGTGGCGCTTTTATTTCCTTTTATTTATCGCATATTTGTTTCGCCGTATTGAAGCTATGTAGATTCTATGGAGAAGACGCACCATTAATTCGTCGCTTCCACTGACAAATAAAATTAGTCGAGGATACTTAAATAACGCCTGTAAATTCAAGTTGAATTTGACATGTCTCGGAATTTTATCATATATATTAAGGCAGGCAGCCTTCAGGACTCAATGTTATGTCCTTTACAGTACCAAAGTACTCTTCGTGGAGAAAGGTACACAAAATTCAATGGTGAAGTTTTACATACTATTACTAGTTCGAGCTCTGGAGAGAATTTTGAAAATAGCGTTCCTGCATAGTCGTGAAATGTCGAGTATGGAAATATGTAAGTCATAGAAGCCGCGACAAACGGTGTGTCCGAGTCCGACGCCTCAGGAGTCTATCCGTCCTCCAATGTGGCTTGCAAGTTTTGACTGTACACTTCTATTCTTATCTGCTTCGTGCTATATTTCTTATATTGCCGGAGAGCCATATAGAAATCCTCTGTGAATGCCCAAAGTCTCTCTGAATCACATCACCAGTCAGTATAAAGAACGGTGCTACATAAAGATAAATACCTGGGCCTGTTCCAAATTAAAACAGTACAAACCAAGCAGTGAAGCTTCAAAAGTAAATTAGAAAGATTCTATGGAACTCTAGTGCATCGGCGTAGATGAAATTAAGCTGAAGAAGCCTGAAGTTGGAAGACGAAGAAGTTGATGCATCACTAAATCATGGAATTTCTTTTCTGGCGTTGTATTTCTCACGCATCCACTAAAAGATCGTGGCCGATCACAA
>JASFDE010000450.1:0-12445 GCA_036937135.1 Nidula niveotomentosa | reverse complement strand
AAACTAAAATATCATCTTATTGATGTATATTAGGCATAATTTGAATAATAGGAGAGTTAATAAACATACCAAGTAACGTTACTCAAAACTTCATTATATACAATATTGGTGGTTCAGGTATCTGGTTAATGATGAGCTAGTAGAACTTTAATACAGTTCCCAGAATTACAGCATGAAAGAGCCACATATAGCTGTCCACAAGAAAATACAGGAACATAGAGGTCTAATCCAATATGTTTGACACATTTTCCTTGGAATTTGTTTGCTATTATGACAAATGCAAGGTGAACAGGAAACTGTCAGCATCAAATTTTTACTAGTGATAATTCATTTGAAGGTTCTAAAACCATTCATGGAATGAAAGCTGACTTCCAAGATATTTGGCATCTCAGCTAATGACCCTGCATTTTAGAACACAGGCCCTCATCTTTATTAGGATCCAATACATTGTATTCCACGTGTGGTCTTGATCCATTATCAAATCAAATATCGCAACTCCTTCGGCTTCCTGTGTTCTCATTCAACTCTGTAGGTGAGCAAATTATGTTCTTCGTTGAACTGGGAAAATATAACATGAGTAATCGTGTATATAGACCATATGCAAGGAACATGCCATTATGTGGAAGACCTTGATCTATTGTATTTCTGCACAGAGTTTGAGCAGACCCTGCACAATAGTTCAAGGTCAATGAAGGGCCATATAAAGATGGTTTGTCAACTGTCATGGCTCGGCATTACAATATTTGAAAGTGCCAAGGCAATGGGAACCTGGAACAGATGATTAGACAGCGACATCGGGATAAATTCCTTCGATGACTATTTAAGCACAGTTGACGACGAATGGAGGAGTTATTTTGTGTTTCCTGATGCTGATAATCCTGATTATCGCATGTTCCACAATGTGCCGAATTTTTGGGAACAAGAGGATATATGGTCTTTGGAGATGCTGTCAGATGATTAGAGCATTTAAGTACCCTATATGCTGGTTCTGGATAATGAATACATGTTGGATTGGAATTCCATCATACTTAGTAGAAAGGGCTTAAAATGTTGTATTATGCTGTGGGTTATTTAATAACGCCACTTAATTACCTTTATAATGACAGCAGATGGTTTCGCATCCGTCTGATTTCTTACTTTCAATTTGAGTAAGATGTAACAGCTGTGCAAGGCCAGACTCCCCACATACTTGCAATTAGATGAGATAGTGGCGCTATCAGGGATAGCACCTATTCAGCTACATCTCCAAATGGAATATAATTCTTATTCATGCTCCTCAACTATTTAAACATTCTCGATGTCTCCGAGTTGCTCACAACAGGTATGCAATCCAATTCAGAGTGTGTGCTTGATGCACTTGCGAGATTCCTAATAAGTATTATATTAACTCTGTAGTACAGTATATAAGTAGTTACATAAGTAGTTATAGACCTTGGTATCCCTTGAATCGAGACCATGAGCACTCATCTTCGCCCTATCACTTCGCTTCAAGAGCTAATCTCTTTGTGTTACACTCTATGTTGACTTACGACAGCTTGTTGATTGCAGTGTACTCACGAGATAATATTGCCGCCTCTCATGCAGTGCAGTCATCATCCAGCCAGTGAGACACCACCACCCAGTGGGACAATTGACTTTACTGGCACAAATTCCTTCCTGCTTGCCTCAGAATTTTTGCAAATGTATAGAGTATACTATAGTGAACATATATACCGATTTTTGCTGTTGTGGAGTACCAAGAAAAATTGTAGGAGCCTCACAAGGGCTGAAAAATTCTCAAAAGTGCTAGCAGGCCAATTTCTGATCTAATTTCTCATTTTTTCTTCTGAATATTTTACTACTATGCCATTAGTCTCAAAATATGAATGAAAATTGTCCATCTTGTATGCAGTAGATGTGAGGATCAAGGAAGGGAGAGGAGGAACATCTTTATTAATCATGTAATATCACATTACACATTCTATTTTTTGAACTCATTTATGGAGATGCTCTCAATGTGGGTGAACAATCCCTGCTGCAGCTTTGTCTGGGTCATGTGACACATTACAGCGCTTTTTATTCTTGAGACAGACAAATTCTGTTGTTTCTCTCTCAGTTCTGCATCATTTTCCTGGATTTATTTTTGCATAATATATTATTTAAATTGTAAAAGAATGCAGAATTGATGTAAAATGAACAAAATAATTGTGTTTTTTTACCATAAGTAGGTTACTAACTATCTACTCGCTATCAGACTCCTCTGTATTCCAGGCATCATCATATTCTTCATCAACTATTTCAAACTGCTCTTCTGAGACACTAGCTTCATCACCAGCATTGTTTGGAACCCATATTCCTTCCTTACATGCCTTTATGGCATTCTAAAACCCTTGTTGTATGTCCCCAACTAAGGCCTTATGCATGTTTAGATGTTCCAAGCCTGGTACTCCTGCATCCTTATATATCTGCAGTTGATCTCTGAGGAGTTTCCCTTTGAATGCAACAGCTTTTTTCTCATCTAAAATAAGTTCAGTTTGGGCTTATTCAGTTTGCTTTTTCTTGTGCATTCTGAGCTTGTTTTGTTCTCCTCCCTACTTTTGCTCTCTGGTGAGCTGCTCTAAAGCAACTAGGGCTTTGTGATGCTTCCTCTCTTTTGCTTGTGATTCTCTACCTGTTGATCCTAGTACTTCTTTCCAGTCTGATGGTGTGGTCTCTAATCCTGTGGAATATGTGCCTACTGGTTCTACTGAGTCATCTGCTACATCTGACTCAGACCAAAAGGGCAGTGGATCTGAGAAAGAGATCAATATTTTTGATCTTACTCCTTGCAAAAGGAAAGAGACAAAGCAACAAAGGTCTGAAAGCTTTGGTAGCTCTGTAAGCAGGCAGAGCAAAGTAGGACAACACTCAGTATCTCATAGCTCTGCAGCCTCTGACAGCAAGCCACCTACACTCAGTCCTTCTCCAGAGCCCATGATTGCTGGGTTGCATGACTCTTCACTTGATCAAGATGAAACACCTCTTCATAGTTCATCTAGCACTACTGGTAGAGTGCTCTGGGGAAAAGCTGTAGGAAATGTCTTCAACATGGCAGATAAGAGTATGTTTTAATTGACTGGACATTATTTAAGCTAATTTTCCAACTAGATGACATGAATCTGGATATTTCTGTCCCTAAGCCCATTTGTGGCAAGATTTTTTTATTTACAGATCATGCAACAAATGCTGCACTATTTATGGCCCTAAATGAGGATGTTCAGAGTAAGCTTGCCCCAATTTTACAACATTTGTCTGGCCATTATTCTCCCATCCAGAGTATGTTATCTAACTTTCCCCATTTATTTATTTGCTCATTTTATAATTTAGAGAGTAATGGGCATATATTTGTGCAAGAGGACAATTTTTGGACCATCAAAGGGTGCTACTCTCAGGCTATTATTGAAGACAATGATACAGTTTCTTGGGTTGCTTCTGTTGATGGAAAGTTATCTTTGTCAATTCTAGCAGTATGTTAAATTTTTTGATTGATACTCAATTAATAAGCTTGCCTTACAGGAAGGTCTAGAATCTACCAGCTCTTCAGCTCCTTCTACTATGGTTAATTCTATCAGTGCCTCTGCTCCCAGTGCTATCTCTGTTACTCAGTTTGCATCTGCTACTTCCTCTACATCTAAATTACAAACTGGATCTTCACCATTTCCTCCTCACTCTGTCCAGCATCTTATTTCAACCACTCTTGACATATCTCCTGCACTCATTGACTGCTCAATTCAATGCAATCTTCACTTCTCCTATGCCAAGTATGAGGCTATTCATGATTGCTATGCTAGAATTTGGTAGATGATCTCTTCTGGTATCTGGACTCAAAAGCCTCCTACAAATGATGATGTGATTGAGGTCTTTATTGGGAAGTCCACATACTTTAAATATTACCACAAGGTCTTTCCTAAAGTGCCCACCTATCCTATGATGGAAAAATGGCTGAAGGGAGGCTCTGATACTCCAAGTGACTATACAGTGTGGGGTTTGAAAAAAGCAAATTTTGACAACCTTGATAGTGTCTTGGATGAATATACTGCAGAGAAAAATATTAGGAAGGAGAAGAAGGGCAAGGATGAAGTTAACCCAGAGAAATCCAGCTCTAAGAAGAAGGGGAAGGGGAAGGGAAAGGGGAAGGGGAAGTGGAAGGGGAAGGAGAAGGAGAAGGAGAAGAAGTAGGAGAAAGGGATGCAGAAGATAAGGAGCTCAACTTGGCAGTCCTCTTTGTAAGTAACTGTGCTCATGCTCTGCTTTACAACTTGTGGAATATTTCTTGGATTTTATTTTTCTGAATATTCTTTGATATGACATTCTATTCTACTCTATGGGCTTTCTTCTATGCTTTCTCTTTCAGCTCTATATGCTTTCTTCTAATATTTTTTTACAGCTTGATATGCTTTCTTCCATGCTTTTTTCTCTACATCCTTATAAGCTTTCTCCTATGCTTTTTTTTTTTACAGCCTTATATGCTTTCTTCCATGCATTGTTTACACTTTTATTTATTGTCTGTGAAGTCAATGTTGCTGTATAGGACTCTGTATATGTTTAATAATGGACACTGACATGCTGTGTTTGACTTGACTTTAGTTTCATATGGAGTTGGCTCATTCATTTATCTGTGCTCTTTCTATTTACTGGATGCATATCACCAGCTCTGACTGCTCCCTCTACAGATCCCTTTCCAGACATATCTTTCCAAGTATTTTCCCAATTTGTGGAAAATAATTTCAGCTCTAAAGTTTCACTTGCAACTGTCCTGACCTTGGTGTTTACACTTACAAATAACCCTGATCTGCTCAATCTTCATGCCTGACAGCAAAATCCACAAATGAAGGGAGAGTACACTCATCTCATTACTGGGTGGATGAAATGCCTGGCTCATGCTGTTAGAGAACAGCTTGAGGATAGCACATAACAACTTTTCCACAAATCAGAAAAAATTGGGTCCAAGACAGATGGTCAGCATATTACTGCACTTGGGATTAAACTTGATGGATTTTCCAAATTATTGAATCTTTATCCTTATAATAATGCACAAAACCAGAAAGAAAAACTTAGACCAATATCAGATGCTGCTATTCAACCTGTCTTGACCATTTGTCCTCAAGCAATGGAATGTGAAACATATTCATGTTCAGGTTGCTCCTTGATTCACTCTGGATGAGATCATGATATAACACATGTTACACTCATTAAAGGCACAAAATGCTATTCAAATGTGCATCTTCTCAGTGGAAAGTGTCCAACATGTAAAACTCTGTACTATGCTGATCATGAAAGTTCAAAGAATCCAATAAACCAACTGTGATGCAACAATCTCTACTTAAATTCAGCCAATTACCTAAAGATTGGAAGTAAGGTCTGGGTTGATTGAGTATTTTCTGCAGCAGTTGTAAATGAAATCTATAGCTTTAATGCTTCTGCTTCTGCTTTTGCAGAATTCTGGAATCATAGCTTCTTGACTCAAGAGGAAAATGTAAAGAAGATGTCATGCAGGCAAACATAGAAAGCATTTGTTCAAGAGACAACTAGACAAGTTGCACAAGGGTCAAACACACTTCCTGATGGGTTGTCAATTGATGATGTTACAAAGCATGCATATACTAAGTTAGGAGAAGATGGAGTAATCAGAAGTGCAGAAAACCACTTCTGCAATCAATGTATACATATATACAAAAGTACTGCAGATAGAATCACAGATGCAGATCCTGCAGCAGTAGTAGGTATGGATGAAAATCAACAGGTGCTGCCATTGACTGGTGAAAATGCAGACTTGGCTGCTCATGATGCTGCACAAGCAAGGCTAGATGCAGAAAATGCAATTGACATTGATCAAAATTCTTTGGAGAGCCAAAGTATAGAATCTCCAGTGAAATTAGTTGTATTGGATAGAATTGTTATGGGACCAACTGTATGTTTAAATCTTAAATATATTTCATGTGATGCAATCAAGCATATTTAGCATTGTGCCTATGAAGGGTGTACTCAGAACTTGGTCAATCTCTGCAAAGGGGTCTTTTGTGCTGAACATGAGATTTTACACCATAATTTATGCCACATGAAGAACTGCAATAATCAAAGGTTGCAGAATTCTCAGACTTTCCAGGAGCATCAAAATCAGTGGCACTCCCACATTGTCAGATTTGGAAAGCAGTCATTACTTGGAATTGACAGAGTTCTCAGATGCACAGTAGAAGAAAGGCACGAATCACTTCCAGCTATAAATCAACAAATGCAAGCACATGATGAATTTCAAGCACCCTATCAACAATGGAATAAATACTTTGTTGCTCCACATTATTATTGTGTTGAAACAATCTGTGCACCTTGTGGAGTTGTTATTGCTTGGACAAAGTTTGCAAAGTCAGAGTCTCCAACAAATATTTTAAGATTTTTGGAATCTGTTTATCCAACTCCAGAGTTGTGTCCAAATTATATTTGCATAGATAAAGCATGTCTCCTTCTTCAAACAGCCATTAGTAATGGTACCTGGTAGATATGGAACCAAACTACACAGTTTATTGTTGACTCGTATCACTATATCAATCACAGAAGCTCTGAGTATCTCTGTCAAAAATGGTGTAACCCTGCACCATTAAATGGAACTGCACCTAATCTTGTGGTTGTGGAAAATGATACATAAGACAATCCACATTACAAATGAGCATTTAATACACAGGTTTGTACCTCATATTTTTCTTTTTAGTATGCTGATTTTGTAATTTATCAGGCTTGTGAACAGTTAAATGCCTAGCTTGGAGGCTTTCAATCAATTCTCAACATAATGACTGTTGACAACTTCAATTGGTCAATACATGCATTACTTTTCCTACATACACAAAGAATTATTCAAAGGCAGAAGGAAAAGAAAGACAAGAAAAGTAGTCAGGATAACAAGGTTGAAGAAGAAGATGATGATGAGGAGGATATTGGCATTGACATTGAGAGGGAGGACTAAACATTTGAAATTTTCTTGTATTTTTTAAGCTGGATATATTAATAGTTGAAAATATCTTGTATAGCATATTCTTCCTTTATGTTTGAGTGTGTATATTGAAATAAGTTAAAGCTAAACAACTTCTAATTCTACCTGAAATACATAATTGCACCATCTCTGGAAGTTATATACATTAAGCAAAATTGATGGTATCCTCCTGCTAGATATCCTGGAGGGTCCACCAAATCTCTACTGTACTCCATCTCTACTGAAAATTGAGTTTATGGATTATGAATTAATTATAACTCTAGCTGGATTCCATGTAGATCCTCATAAAGTCTACATATACTCTGCCTCTTCAGTGTTGATATATGCTCATCAAAAGTAATGTATACTCCTGCTAAACTCTATGTAGACTCCACCTAGATTCTACATCCACCTAATCTCTACATGTACTTTATCTCTAATAAAAATTATGTTTATGGATCACAAATTAATTATAACTCCAGCTAGACTCCATGTAGACCCACCTAAAGTCTACATACCATTTATCTCTTCAGGGATTATATATATTCATCAAAAGTATTGAAAACTCCTTCTAAACTCTATGTAGACTCTGCATATATTCTACATATTCCATCTCTTTTGAAACCTATGTATATTTGATCAAAATTAATGATACTCCTGCTAGACTCCACATAGACTTCACCTAAAGTCCATGCATACTCCATCTCTTTTTATTTTTATATTGAGATACACTTTACATGGAGTTTAGGTGGAGGGAGCATACACTAAGTGGAGTGTGGACACAGTTTAACTGGAGTCTACCTGGAGTCTACCTAGAGTTTATTGAGAGTTGACAAAGTCTACATGGAGTCTACCTGGAGTCTACTGGGAGTTGACAACATCTACATGGAGTCTACCTGGAGTCTACTGGGAGTTGACAACATCTACATGGAGTCTACCTGGAGTCTACTGGGAGTTGACAAAGTCTACATGGAGTCTACCTGGAGTCTACTGAGTTGATGGAGTCAACCTGGAGTCTACCTGGAGTCTACTGAGTTGATGGAGTCTACATGGACTCCACATAAACCTGTGGGGGAGTGTAAAGTACTGCAATTCTGTAGGATGCAGAATCCATGCAGAATGCAAATAGAATTGTTTTTGATCTCCATATAGAAAAATTATGGTTTTTGACAAATTTGGCATATTGGAGAAGATAACCAGGACTTTGAATTTAGCACATTGGGAAACAGATGGTTATGCAGTAGGTGATGCATTTTGCGAGATGGGAATTTTAAAGTTTTGATCCAGTTTTCCTATGTCCTATATTCATCGCAATTTTATAAATTCTTTTCTTTGCTCAACTAATTGTTATCCGGACTTTTCACGAATGGCAAAGTGATTAATTAGGCACTCCACATAATTTGTGTAAATTTTAGCATTCTTATTATGTTTTTGTTTGGTCAACATGAGTCCAAAAAGTAAAAATGTGCAAATTGCAAACTTAATTCAGATTTTATCAATTTTTACGGATTCTAATTGTTTTTTGCATATGGGGGGAATGATTTAGGAATGAATAATTTTTTAACATGGGGATTGAAAACAATTCCATTTGCATTCTGCACAGATTCTACATACTGCAGAATTGGTGGCTTCCAGCAGTGAGTCAGAGTTTCTTCCTCAGCCAGTCAAAACCAAGGTGGGGCTCCCATGGTTGTGGGTAGCTAACTCCCAATATAGAGTTAGCTACCTTATGTAATCCTGCCTGTAGGTAGTCTTACATAAACATAGCTACCTTCCAAATATAGAGTTAGCTACCTTCCTAATGAAGAGTTAGCTACCCTTACCTAATGATATCAAGTGACCAATAGGAATCTGCTGTCCCTGATTGGTTGTTATTTCCCATAGCTAAAGTGGCAATCAAAAGTATTGCACCGGTGTTCACAGACACGAATCTCAATAACCACTCACTCAAATCTCATTCTGTAACTTTATACTTGTAGTGTAGCTTCTTATGTTGATGTTCATGTATTAAAAATTACAAAATGTTGAATTCTGCATCTCAGAGATAGAGAATACGAAAAAGTATGATTTTCATGTCCCCAGGGAGACATCAAACAAACCTGAAAATATTTGAGGGAATAGTTCAAAATATATGTTCTCCTGTAAGTCAATCTGCCAATATCTCTGCAAGCCCTTCTGATGACATATCATCTTTACCATTGTCATTGACTGGCAGAAAGGTGCTTTGTATGATGGGTGTTGATTTGCCATGTTTTTCGTTTGTTGCTTCTGCAAATCCTCTTTGCCCTCCGACTTGTTGTGGTTCAATTCAAGCACTCCATGCATGTCCTCAATTGTTGTTTGTAGGCATCAGTCTCTCTGATCTCTTTTAATAATAATAATAATAATAATATAAATGTAGAACAAGGTACCTGACTCCTATTATAACAAGGTCTGATCTAGAAGGTGATATAAAGACTGTTTGAAGCTCCATCTCTCCTGCCTGCAGTGCCTGGTACTGTGACTAATATCAAAGAAGTAAGAATGATTTGATGTTGAGGTGGACAAATTGATGCCACATCTTACACAGCAACCAGAGTTTTGTTACACACTGCATTGAGAGTGTGTAAATTATGTCCTTGTTGCCTTTCATTCTCGGAGATAATAGTTTCCTCAAAATCAAGTCCAACCTTTAGTGAGGGAGAAACAGTAATTTCATGATACCTTTCTGGCTAGATGTCTGGAGTTGGAAGATATACCTCAGTTGTTTGACTAGATGGACTACTTAACATAATTGTGAATAGATAATATAGAATAGTTGAAAATAAACCTACATCAGGTTTGTCAAAAACTCAGATAACCTTTGAACTTGCATAATCTCACTATCTGGTGGTAAATTAGCAAAGAATGAATCATCCAGACCACCTTAAAGAGCATTATCATCATCATCATCATCATCATCATCATCATCATCATCATCATCATCATCATTATCATCATCATCATCATCATCATCATCATCATTATCATCATCATCATCAAAGGAGGATAAACTTTCCAAATGGTCCACTTGATCTACATGGGTAAGCTACTTGATGCATAGCAAATGTCCTGGAAATACTTACCTGCTATAATGTAAAAATGTTAATAAGAAAGGTATGGCCTCTAATCTTGAGCTATAGAGCTTGACTGTTGTAATGGTTTATATTTTCAAATTTCTAGTATTATCATTTGATTAAACTTGTTTAAAATAACAAACTTATTCTCACAAACCTTGGCTGGAAGAAAAACACAGATATATAATATAATACTGAATGTAGCTCCAATTGCACTGGTCTTAGGATATTATTGAGGCAATTGTGCCTTGCCTATGTCACAATTTAATTGAGAGTTATAACAAATATTCCATGATACTGTGATGCTTACAATGTTATAGATTTAAGAAGAGAGAATTTATTGTTAATGTGCATACAGAAAAGCTGATGCTTTGAGAATCAGAAATATGATAGCACTGTAATTTAAAATCAAGATGCATTTTATTTGAGAGAAATCCAGTCATAAATGTTTGTGATAATGCTCTTGAAATTTTGAAATTTTGGCAAGTAAAAGATACAGTAATGGAATTTGCTTGATCTGGAATGATCTGAAGAGATCAAATATCACAGGAGAATTCACATATATTATTTGTTTGTATAGGTACCTTGTAGCTGGGATCAAGGGAGGATAGGTTTTGTATAGCTTGAAGGAAAGGATTAGTCAGGAGGAAGGGAAATACAAAACTAGTGCACACAGACAACAGATGATCATTGTCAAGTTTCATTCCAAACAGGAGGATAGGAGCTAGAGGTTGTAGGTTACAATAGTACTATGTTGGAAAATGTTGGAAGTAAACATCAGAAGGATTTCTGACTGTAGTGCCAAAGGTAGGAACTGTTGACTTCAGCTTATGTGCTATGCCCTTCCAGTTCTCATGGGTTCTAACTTAGTAAGATGATTCACATGTCAGAAGATAATTACTATTGTTGGAAGCATGTCAGAGGTAAACAAGATATTGATGACTAGAGTCAAATCCAGTGTTGAGGGCAAGATAAGACTAGTCAACATTAGTTAACTACAGGGAAAGTTGGAAGAGGGTCAGAAGGTCAGAAGTGAATCAGAAAGACTTACTAGTAACTTAGTCAGAGGACTAGAGGTGATCATAGTCAATATTCAAATTTGAGACTATGGTACAGAATAGGGCTGCTTAAATACAAGTATTGCTGATTGTAATAGTCAAAGCAGAAGTAGCAATGCTATGGATACAAGGAATAATAAAAGTCCTTGACACATAATAAAAGTAGTAGAAATGAGAGCAGAAGTGTAACTGAGCAGAAACATACTTGGAGACAGTAATGGTATCATGAGCATTCAATAATAAAGACAATAGGGACATTTTGCACCACATAATTTACACATTTAGAATTCTCATATAAATATCAGAGTTTGAATGCATAAATATGATGCAACACTGAGTGCATCTCATGCTGTTGATTACCCATGTGCAATTGATGTACAGTCTGTTCTTCACCACCTCCCTCCTCTCCTGCTCACAGCAGGTCCTCTTTGGATGTCCTGGATGACCACATCCCCCCTCAACTGAAGAAAGACACTCCTGAAGACCAGAAGAATGGCTGAGGATTGAAATTTACCACAGATATCACACTCAAATTCATTGCTGTGACATGTTGTGTCAAACCATTTGCTGCCAAGCATGGACAGGTTGGTACTGTGTGGCAAAAAGTTGCCAACATGGTCAGCAAAGAAGCCAATCTTGACCCACCAATAGCAAAAAAGACTACCCTAGACAAACTCAATGCTCTTGTCTTGTTGCACAAGGTAAGTCCAGTCATTCTATTCTTCTTGAATTGCAAAATTGACAAGTCTACATGTATAAGAATAGTAAGTAGATACCTATGCAACTCAAGCTATTGGATACCAACCATACAAGCTATGCATCAATCCTGGATGCCCTGTGCAATGAGATGGAAGAGGAGGAGAGGAAAAAGGCTGAGGGTAGTACACTGAAGAAAGTGGTGCATTAATCAATTTATCTTATATCCTTCATTTACTTACCAGTCTGTAGAAACTGAAGGAGAGGGAGATGGCTAGGGAACAAGCATGTCATGTGGATCTTGAAGGCATGTGCACATTGGAGCTTGGCCACAAACAGCATGCTGCAGAGACATTCTGCCAGACCTCATCTTTCAACACTGACACCAATGAATCCAGCACCCTCATTGACAACATCTAATATATGAAGAGAAGGCAGTTTTTAATTACGTAAGGAATGTTATGTAAGCAGCGCAAAGTGCTGTAGGGTGCTAACTCAGAGATGCCAACAGCCCTGATGGTGCATGCAAGCCTACCGGTCATGTTCCTATTCCCATACTACATGTCACCACAATTTGTGGCATATTTTTCACCTTTCCTCTTTCCATTATCCAT
>JASFDE010000449.1:0-12447 GCA_036937135.1 Nidula niveotomentosa | reverse complement strand
ACCTTATATAAAACCCTCTGATTTTCCACCTATGCTTCCTCACGAGTTCTTATTTGCATGACTGCTGTATTCCCACCTAACAGCTCTCTCCGGTAAAAGCCGTCCTGACTCTGCTATTTTAGTTAGGGTCAGCTTGACATGTTGAACACCATCACAATATCATGTAGGCCGAATATCACGCGTTCTTTGCTGTACAATAGTCTACCTATGTTATCGTCATCCAACTCCAAATTTGACTAGTAGATTGATTCGAGTGGGCGCTTTTGTTTTTTTTGGAGAGTTTAACTTGATAGATCATATCTGCCTATCAACGCAATTCCAACAGAATCTGTATTTTGAAGACTCAAATATGAAAGAAGCTGCCAACAGAAGCAGGCCTTTGAAGTTGAAATACGCATACTATAAAATAATATAAAATATAGTAATGATTTTTATGCTCTTTCAATAGAAATAACAAATACAGTGAAAGTTCCAGTGGGGCCTCCAGCAATTATAGCTTAGTTCTGGTTCAATCCCGACTGATATTCGGTTTCCACAGGAGCCCGGTACGTTTCCTGGGATTTATCCTGATCTAATGTGTATGATAGAAGTGCTGATTGAAAACAAATGATTAGCGCTACTGTTCTGAATTTAGAGCACAACCTTCACAACCTTCACAACCTTCACAACCTTACCACAATTGGTGTATTCATCCATGCATGTACATATCGATATATCTATATGGAGTTGTAACTTGCTGGAGATACGGTAAAGCTCTCTCTCCTCCGAGTGATTCCGTGTTTAACCTTGATTACTTTTTAGTATTATGCCGTGCGGCCTGTGGGGCGGAGTAGCTGAAGCTTTCGCTGGGTAATACGGTTTGTCACTGGCGAAAGGGGAGTCGAAGTTCATAAACGTCGTCAGTACCGATATACGCTCTCAATCTTTAGCTTGGCTAATCTTTCATATCACACTATGCAATTCAGAATCAGCGCCATTTAGGGTATTACAGAATATCGTCTTCAAGTTATTGTCAGATTCCACCATTGTCCAGACTCAAGTTCAAGATGAAATTGTAACGTGTATCAGCCCTATATCTAGCCAGAGTTTTATCTGTGCACCCACGTGCATCGTTTCTTGTTGAAAAAGTGGAGCTCTTAGCGCGCGTGTTACGGATAACCGGCAGCGATTGTAGGTTATCGTTGCACAGGCTCATATGTCAGAATAAGGAAATGACACCAGTGAGTTAAAATCATGCGTAAATGTTATTCAAGCTCCTTGTTCATGAGAATCAATAATCAGTCGAATGTGAAGAAATACATACTTTAGTGCGTATGTGTTCACGTAATAACAGAGCAAGATATATACATGTACCATCTAAATACTGTCACGCATCTTATTTCTGTTGAAACAGCAAATGTTCTATTAGGCTGGACGTTTTTTAACTACGTCAATTCTTGCCACTTCGGTGTTGAAACATGGCCCAACCTCCATGCAATAGATCTCATGCTATGTCTCCTGGTAGCTCCGGTTACCTGACAATAATGATTCGGGATCTAGCTGGTCAACGGCCGGATATCTAATTTATTCACACTCTATTATTCAACTTTTATCTTCCTGAGCATGCTAAACTACCAGATCAGATCTTCCAATGCTGGCTGACGCGCTTTCGAAAGGAATTTCCCCTCCCTAAGATTTCACATCGGCGAAAGTTTCATTCACCGCAGTTCGAAGACCATCGACAATCTCACGCACAGAGGAAGCATCGTTGGCCCTCCTTCCTTCTATTTCCTATTTCGGACTCTGGAAAGCTCTGAATTCAACAAGAATTCGAGATACAGCTTACGCGAAGCTCACATATATCACTTGTACAATTTCAGCGTCGATGAAGGCAGCAGGTCGTCCATTGTGCAGACATGACTTGGTCTCTAAGGCTGGCATCTCGAGTTGAAGAGCAAATATGATATGAAGAGGACTGCGACTTGTCCAGTTGGTGTGCAGAATTGTATATACATCGACTCTTCTTTATAAGCCTAGACCGTTCGACAAAATCAGAGTTGTTTTAAATCTGGGACGTACGTCTATACATGGAAATCCGAGCCTAGCGTTTATTCTCGTAACCGCCAAGACGTAAATTAGCGCCGTCGTAGGATCACCCAAGTCGTAAACTTTAACTCAATCTGACACCATCATTATATCGTCTGAGATGAACACCTCGATTCTTTGCTGTACAACTCCACCCACCCACGTTGTCTCTACCTATCCCCATCCATAATTCGGTTTTCCATGCTGTGAGTGCATTGATCTGAATAATTACTTTTCTGAGAGTTCAGCAAACAAACCGCAGGCCTCTGCATAAAAGGTTCGCCCCTTTCAGCTTCCCTCTCCATGAACCGTCTTTCTGAACCTCAAACATGCCAATCCCTCCCAATCCTCTCTTAATATCCACTCTCGCGCGAGAAACACCACCTGAAAGTTCTTTCCTTGCTCGATACAAACGATCTTTGGCTCTATGTCTTCTTAAGTTCTGCACCCGTCTTGGAACTCTTGTCCGCGATACCTCCCCATCCCGTTTCCTGAAATCTGGCATTGTGTTTATTTATAATGCTGCGCTGCTCTGCTTCCCCAGAACTTATGCTGCAAAGGTGCGTTACGTACCCGACGAAGAAGGATTAGCAGATGGAGTTCACGTTCAAGGAGGGGACCGCGGTATTGCATCCACCGCGCAAGGATTTGCTGATCTTGAAAAAATAAAAGCGCAGTGGAATACATATCACGCAGTATTATTAAACCATTGGACGTGGTCCCAGCGTATGTGCGTTCTACTCGCAACGTATGCACCCTACCCATCATTTCGCCATCTCCCTCTAATAATACTCATTCAAAGGTTCACAATCACACTCCTGCAAATTCCCGAAATATTTCGCGATTCCATAACACGCACGACAATGCTCCTCTCTTTTGTATGCGCACTGTGCAGTTTCATATATGGTGCTATCTACCTCGTGAACGCAGCAGTTTTTATGGATGAAATCACCGCCTTAACTTGGGTTGAGGTGTGTCTCTCTCTTTTCAAACTCGGAATAGGCAATAAAATATTATAAATGTCAGTCTTCACAAAATGATGAATTAAATTCGTGGTGGAACTTTTGGATTTTCCTCGCCATTCCGGTGGTTTGGACCTCATGGTAAATTCTCCTTAAACCATCGTCTCTTAATTTTTACAGATTTCTTCTAGGTCTCTAATATTTTTTGTCATTGCCACTCTATCTATTACGTGGAAAATATCCGCTGCGACAGATTCGCTCCAATCACAGATATCAGTGATGCAAAATTCAATGCCCAGCATTTATACCGGTCTATCCGTATCTTGCGTCTTGGCAATTTCAATTATATATCTCATCCTGATCGTGAGGATGTTGCACAGGGGCGGAGAAAGTAGAGGTTCTGATTCCATAGGTACAGCGTGATCATTTGTGATTTTTTGTTCATTATAGTTTCCCATTTTTCGTTTGCTGTGGTTTTCCTATTTCTTTCAATCCTTCAATTGTAATTCAGAGATGTTCGATTTTTCGTTTTAAATTTTTTGTGGAAAGGAAATTATTTTCATGTATCCAGGAGACTGCCGCTCCTTTCATTTTTCCTTTCTTCCTTTCAAACCCAATCGCTGCGCTGCGAAATTTTTTACTTATGCGACAGTAATGGTGATTTGTTTTGCTACAGTACATGGCCAGTTTGCCTGTGGTGCGCGCTCCTCACAAATTTCGTCCAGATTCTCCCAAAAATATACTCCACAATAGCACATTTATCTGAGGAATTGTGTCGGACAGGGCAGGGAGAGAAGCGTGGATTTGAGTTCATTTGCGTACGCTGGATTGAAATATGCAGAATCAGATGGGGGCGTCGTGTGTCAGAGTAGAATGAGCAAGTCGCGTGATGTGTCTGTTTGGCGTTCCCCTCCTGACCAAATATTGCCACCCAGAGGCACAGACGATCACCAGTCCACCACCGCCCGGCGTCTGGAGGCAGCTGGCTATACAGGCGGATGCACAAAGGGACATTTCGGGAATAAAAATATGAATTTCCGCCCAAATTAATCAATGAACTACACTGGATGGATGGATGGATGGGGAAAAGGCTAGTATCCGGAAGGTGGTGACGGCAGTGGGACAAGTACACAAGCAACGATCCGCACCTCAGGCTACCGCCTATTACTCGTCACCTTCCACCGTCTTCGTAGACGAGGTAATGATTCGCCCACTGCATGTGCCTATAGGCCTTCCATTTCTCCTTCCACAATATTCTTATCAACATGACCAACGCTTCCAACACCGTACCGGTACCTCTCCACGGGAATCCTTTAGCCTTCAGATTTGTACTTGATGTGAGCCTTAAAGCCAAACAGAAAGCTGGGTGTGACGACATGGAATGTGTGTATGAATGCCGAGGTTGCACAGTCGATGTTGGATGAGGATGGTGTGACGGTGCGAAGGCCGAGGGATGATTGCACAGTGCGTCGTGGACGATGAGATCATGGCATAGGGGAAGAGGACAAAGAGCAAGGAGTAAATCTAAGTGATATCGTGAGCATAATGGCTAGAAAGGGCATTATGTAGTGAGGGGAAGAGAGTAGCAAGGTCGAGGCGAACATGAATGGAGCCGGGACGTGATGAGTGAATAAGGGAGAAGACGAGATAGTAAGAGTAGTGCGGCACTGGCGGCACAGGCCAAGTGAGGGTTGGAGAGAGGGGTGACGTGACGGAGCGGGAAGACTGGGCTGTGGGGGGGAAAGAGCAATTGCAGGAAGGCGAACTGGGGGGCGTCAACGCTATTTATGCAGGTGTGTACTTGTACATAGCTGTGACGCAAGCGTAACGGAGAGTTGCGAGTTGCGTACACACGGGGTAAGCTCACTAGAGTAGAACTGGGGTAAGTTATCTATTCCAGTAAACTTGCCTCTACTGAACAGAGGCGGGTCCCTTATATACTGTAGCTAATCGGTATAGTAAGCACGATACCGTAAAGAGTAAGGTCAGGGGTGAAGCTAGTAGGTAATGTAGAATGAGTAAGCTACACTGCCATTTGTTCAAAATATGATGTAGAGATCGCCCGAGGTGATGGATGTCACATTGAGGCTCAATGTAGATAGGGCCCGACAGGGATGTCACGCCAAGGTGGCCAAAGTGCAGCCCCTGATGACGTGTACCTCAGGGCGATTGAAGCTGTCACCAGATAGCTGCCTAACAGGTTGGACTGTTCACAAGCTGTCTGGAAAAGCTACGGTAGACCTGCAGACCAGCTAACCTGTACATTTTTCGCTGCATATCTATGCCATTTATTCCTATATACCCCCGACCTTGGGTGACATGTCACAGCCATGTGGGTGGCCTTTCTCAACGTCCATTCTGTCATCGTCAACAATGTCAATCTTGTTGCCCTCAACACGCTTTCGCTTCCGGTGGACAGTGACTCCTGGTGCCATCACCCCAACTGCACTCTCTGCAGCCATTGTGCTCTGCTTAGCTGCAGCTTTCTTCTTTTCTGCTGCTTTCAAGGCTGTTGCCGCTCGCTTTGAATCTTGTGCATTGCGGAGTGTCTGTGCTATTTGGTCATGATGTGATCGCCGGTCTGTTGTGTATGGTATCGGGGCTGTCAAGTCTCGGGGAAGGATGACTCGGATTAGGTGTGCATTGTGGAATGCATGGGTATTGATGAGGAATACATCGACAGGTCTGTGTTCGATAAATGTTTCTGTTATTCCTGATGCAACTCGTTCTTGGAGAACAGCTCGCTTTCCAGAGGCTGTGCAACCTGCATGGTGACAATCGTGTTGAGCATTGTATTCAAAGAGAACAGCCTTCCCATTTAAATGTGTCAGGTAAGTTGAACAATAGAAACTCTTTCAGGGAACTATGAAATACTGACCACAGCTGGAATAATAAGAATCCTCTTTTCATTGAGTCGACGTTTTAGGATCGGCATTCCGAATGTCTCATGGCAGACAGCAGCCACTTGGAAAACATCAAGGACGACAAAAGATTTCTTCTTGTCACTTATATCTTGCAGGATTTCGAGGATACGGCCTGTGATGGGCGGCTCTGACACAGAATCCTGTGGATTAAATTTGAGCAAGCTATATGTGTAAAATACAGAGATTTGAGTCTTCGACTGACCGATAAAGGTGACTGAGCATAAATCCAAGCTCCAACCTTGCACTGGTCTTGCGATTTAGCAACAACGTATTTACCACAGTGCCAGAGGGTAGAATTGATGTCAACAAGGGTTTCTGAATTCAGAGCATCCACTCCAGCTGTGTCACACCATTGCAGAGCAACACGGCATTGAATTTTCTTGTCTTTGCCCTGTTTGAGTGGTAAAAGTTTGACAGTACCTGTCGAAATTCATTAATAAATACCATAGCCTCAGGAAGAATTAAAGCTTGCTCACCAGTTGCTATCATGCTCGTAGTATCATTAGACCCCCATCCAATCAGATTTTGTAAGACTTTGTTGTTAGTGATGAAATTGCGAACAGAGAATCCTGAAGATGTCCATTGTCCATCTTTTACTGCCCACCAACCCCCTGAAAGTAGATGTTTTGTGGTTTTTTGCTTAGCAAGCTGATTGGCAATGTCCCGGCTTGGTGCAAGATGGTTCGAGAGAATAGAACAATAGCGAAAAACAGCATTGAAAGATTCAAAAACTTCTGTGGCAACACCCACAAGAGGGCCAAATCGAATTATATCTTCTTGAAGATGACTAAGGAGATGATATTTGATCTTTGAGATTATTTTTGAAGGGTCAATAAGAGCTGCAATGTCGAGAACATTAGCAGCTGCTGTCTCAATGTCTGACTGCAATACATTAAGTAAAGGGAAAATCCTGCGAAGTTGACAATAACATACCAGATATTCTTCAAGGTTACGAATTTCTGGAAACCATAAAAGTGCAGATAACTCGCCGATGGCCTTTGTGAGAAGAAATCTTGTGCTATCCACAAGATCATAAACATGGAATGTGTTTACCTGAACTAAGGTTTTCAGTTGACGGCCAATCAAAGAATTTGCATATTGCATGATATAGCTTGCTCGGATCGGATGGATTGACAAGCCAGAAGTATCAGTTTCCTGGAGTCGAGCTGAATATACTTTCTGTTGTGCCGCTGTCCATGATGAATGTGATCCATGCCAAATATACTTTACCACACCAAGCAATATTGTATGCAGGATTTCAATAGGTGTGTCGCAAGATGCATCAAAACCTATAGCATTAGGATGGATCAATGTCAGACTATTTCAACCAAGGAAGAGACAAAACAGTGCACCTGGCATCATGAGAAATGAATTATATATAGCTGGCTTATTTGCATCTACCCATGTCATAAGTTCGGCCTGAATTTCATGTGATGGTCGAGGTTGAAGCTTTTGCATACTTCGTGCTTTAGTGATAAGCTCATCGATCCAATATTGGGTATATGCATCCTTGATGCCAGTTTTTGTCTGTAAGTCTTTGACCTCTTGGGCAATTCCAAGACATGCTGCATGGACTTGCTCTTCTACCTTCTGAAGGTTATTGCCTGATGAACGGAGTTTGCCAGGCTAGAAATTGAATAAGAAGTAAGTTTATAGCAAAAAAAAACAGGATTACAGAAGTAAGCCTACATAAAATGAAGCATGGAATTCATTGTCAGTTTCTCGGACTTTTTGTGTACCGCCGACCTCACACTTGCGACATGGATAGTTTCCATTTCCCCCAATATGACCAGATGTCTCACTCTGAGATGGATTATCTCCTGGGGCACAATTGCAATAAATTTTGAATCTCATCTGGAGCCCATTAGATGCGTTTCGAACTTTGACTGGCTTGCAATGAGTTTCCCTTTTTGATCAGATATAAGGACAAATAAAATTCAAACCACTTCCACTGTGTTTGTGATTGACTCACTCGATGAACTCCTTGATTCCTTGAAATTGCTCCGAAACACTTGCATGTGTTGAGGTTGATACAAAATGGGTATGAATCTGTTGATTGAGAAGCTTCCGTGGCAAATTTCGGTGAGTAATATAGATGTTCCAGTGCTTGTTCCAGCTCTTTGACCGATTTCCAGAGACATCATCCCCAAAGACATCAATAAAACTGGTGTAGATTGGATCACCATCTGCCAGTGCACGATCTGGGTTAGGCATGCATGCTGGATGGCCTTTACTTGATGTTTCAGGTGACCACTCAGGCATTTCGCCATCTGCTTCAATATCGAGCATACATTTCTGTAAGTCTGTGGCTTTTATCATGATAGCATGATCATCTCTGATTGTTGACAATTTCTACAAAATAAAGGATCTGTCAGCACTTGATAGTCCGCATTTTCATGCTTTCAGACAAGAAGACCCACTGTTATTTCATCATATTCAACTTCCCATGCATCTGCCCATATGCTGCCTTTCTCATCTTCAAGCCATCGGACAGGAATTACCATCTTTGTGTTTGAAAGGATGGCTGGTTTGTCAATAAAGTAATGTATGCTATTTCCTGCATCATACATAGGACTGAGGATGTGCCGGTCAACCTCATGCCTCCATTTTCGAGCATGCCATACTTCAGAGATCACCCCATTTGTTGGAATAACAGGATATTTTCGAATGTGTGGGGCTACAAGTGGGTTCATCCAGTCCTATTACTTGGTCAATAAGTTTCTTTATCATTCAAGAAATAGAAACTTACATTGGCTATAAGTGTTCTGGGATCATTAAACGAGAATGTATTTCCTTTTGGAGACATCCAATTTATTGTTGGGATTCCACTTTCATCTCGGACTCTGCACTGAACTTCTCGTAGAGCTTCAAATGATGGAACATGTTTCAAGCCAACTTGGTTCAGCAACCACAAGATAACTTTCATCAAGGATCCTGAGATACGGAGACGAGGTAAGTTGTCGATTGTATCCAAAAGAAACATGAGCTTTGAGTTATATGGATGCCAAGAATTTGGCTCTTGATTGGAGGGATCACCAATGCCTTCACACTCTTCATGTTCAAGCACTAGTACATGTGTTCCATGTAAGTTTTCATTTGAAATCTGTACAATTTATTTGACTAACCTATGTTTTGTAGGATCTCTGTTAATATATCATCCTGTTCAGCTTCATCCCATGCATCTTCAATATCACTGATATTTTCTGGCATAGTTTCGAGACCACCCCACAGTCCAAACTCTTTGACCTTGCTTTCAAATTCCATTCGAGCATCTTGCTGAATCTCTTCTGGGCCATGTTCAATCTCAAAAGCACTCTCTGTTGGCAAGAAATCATCCCACATCTTGTGTTCAGCCTGCAATGGCCTGTGAGATGGAGTACTAGTTCTGAAATCATGCATGTTTTCGAGAGTTACAGCCTGAGCAGTCACAAAGTTCTCCTCGAGAGCCTCCTGATGGTTGATGGTTGTGTTTGCCCTTGTCCAACATTCTACAGATTTGCAATGAACAGATGAATTTTTGTGACTCTTCAGGCTATCACGCTGAATCCACTCCACAACTTGGTCTGTCCCATGTTCAAGACAGATTTTGCATCTAATTTTCCCATCCTCGGTGCGGATTTCAATATCTACATTTTCTATCAATGCCAATGTGCTGAAAGCATTGTAGATTTTATTCACTTACATTCTGGTAACTTTCCTTTTTTTCTACCTCTTGATACATTCATTTTAGAAAAGAAACACTTTTTCAGGCAAAGGAAACTTTGTGTTGTGCAAGTCACTGCTGGATTGCTGATAATCGTGAGTTGCTGCAACATGGTCCCGTGACCAAATCAAATCCTGGATGGTTCGTTTTTCTATTTCTCAACTTCTTTCTTCCCACCCACTTCCTTGCCTTTTCGCTTTCGTTACTTTTTCTCTCATCCTTTAAACTACTAATGTCTGACACCTCACCTCCATCTCCTAGCAATGAAGGACCCCCTACTAGCATCTCAGCTGAAGAGCTTGCTGAACGTGAACTTCTTCAAATGATGTCAAGCCCACCTCCAATCGACACTCTCACAGATGAAGACTGCGTGGACCAACTTTCATCGGATTCAGATGATCCACCAACTGCATCCTCAGCAATATCATTTACACCTGCTGCAAGTCTTTGCAATGAGCTTGTTGTTGCTCGGAGAAAGGCAACACAACTTAAGCTCCACCCTTATCAGCGTGATGCGGTTGATGAGTTTGTCAAGGTAGTGAACTGTTTTTACTCAAACTACTTTCAAGTTCGCATTAAACTGTTGGCTAATGATATATGCTTACAGGGGACTTCTGCATTCAAGCAGATAGCACTTTTCATTCAATTATGTGCCCTGGAGAATGTTGTCGCCGAAATCAAAACTGCAGCCCCTCCCTTCGTGTCCTCTCCACAACTCCTTGTAAGTCCTGTTCTATATTCTTTCCCATGTCTGACAATTTTATTTAGGATAATATTAAAAGTTTTGTGGTCGCAGTCTTGCTCTCATCCAAGTTGAGTGCATATAAAAAAGATTCTGTTCCTGTAGGACATGTTATGGTATGTTTCACTGCACGATATCAATCTTAGAACATGTCTGATCCATCATGTTAGACTGTCCTCACTAGCATCCCTCGCTCTTACATACCTGACAATCTTTCTAGTGATTCATTTGCTCTCAAGGTTGTGAAACGGGATGTGCAGGAGGAATTGACTCAAATACGGTCCAGAATTAAAAAATTGGTTCGTGAATTCTTTAAGTTAAGAAGCATCATCTCAACTCAAAGTTCTATAGATCAAGGATAGTGTTGGAATAGTGCCTAGCAAGTCAGACAGTATATTTGACCTTGCAACTAACATCGTTGCTAATTCACGATCCTCGGTCACGGTTCCTCTTTGTGCAAGGATAGCATTGCTTGCAAGCCTTTATTAATTTGTTGTGGTGGTATATGCTCATATAAACTCTTTGTAAATAGCGGAAAGTTTATGTTGAATGCCCTGGGGCTACATACTGGGATAAAGTGGATGCACAATTGTTGTTTATCCGCACCACAGCAGCTGGGGAGACCTGGAAGGTTACAAAGTATGTCGTAATTTTTTATAACCCTTTCCAATAGTACTTACTTTGCAAACAAGGGCTTTTGAGCGCATCCTTCAGGCTGACCGTGAAACCTATGGTGACAACACATTGTACTCTCTCCCTGACGGCGCTGCAGATGTCTTCCAGAACTCTGTTGATGACCTGGTTGCAGGAACGCACTAGGTCTGATCCCGGCAAGCTTGTGGGCCTTGAATTTTAGGATATCAACAAGACGTCAACAGTTGTATTCATTTTTAATACCAAATCCAAAACTGGCGCAGCTGTGGCCTGTGAGCTCGTAGATTACATAGTCACTTAAATCTCATATCTTTCTTGTGTATACTTCTCACCTCAAAATCGCTCTCATTAATGTTATCAATGTTTAATTGTCCTGCTCCAATTGTTACAAATGACCTCAGATATCCCTGCAATGATTGCTATCGTGCATGTCAATGTCAAGCCCAAATTAAGCTGACTCTCCACCTTGAAAACACATATTATGAGATGAGTACAGCAGCTCTAATTTTCAGCTGAATAAACGCTACGGAAAATGTACTGCTCATGGGTACAATCAGCTGGCTTGAAGCTCCCTCGGTAGCAGACCTCCACCTGGCACTCCAGCTGTTGTTGAGATAAGACGCAAACGTCAATGCAACATGGTGGACCAGCTGTCGTCGACATCCGGCCCAAACGTCAATACAACATCAACCTGGAGACACGCTGGTATTAGTCGGATCTGGATGTTGTGGAAATATCTGATCAATATTTGCCCCAGATAGGCAAAGACCCTGGTCAGGTTTCAATTTCCAGGTCCCGGTCACATTCCCATCAGTTGGCGGTGTAGGTAACGTGAAACGAGAGTCCTTAAGAGATAAGATAACCAGCAATCTGCTGGGTTAGGTCGTAACTATGATTGGTAACCGTTACAATAGCTCAACTGTAGTTGGTTTGCTGTTGACACGCCATGTGTTTGCCCAAAGTCTGTTGCATAATATCACCAAACATAGATTGGATCGCGTCGTGAAAATTTTGATTCTACTAGATCCCGCTACGTTCCTTCTCTGTTGACATGGACGCATCTCTTTCAACATTTTCTACGCCATTTTCTTCCGCAATTCTCTTCGCTCGTGGTGTCATTGCGCGCCTCTCTATATGGGCAACCCTGCGCATTGCCATCCAAGAAAACTGGGGTGGCCCCGGGGGTCCCGAAAAGCGCACCTGGCTCGCGTCTGAGATCGTCGACGCCTTCGAGGAGCAACAGCCTACTCCAGACGACCAATATATCGAAGAGCTACTTCTTCAGGTGATGGCAGACGAATTTGAGTGCGTTTTAGAAGATGGAAGCGCTGAGAGCGTTGCGAGAGATGTGGTACGGTTGTGGGAAGAGACGAGAGAAGGGAAGGCGGATTTGGTGGA
>JASFDE010000448.1:0-12462 GCA_036937135.1 Nidula niveotomentosa | reverse complement strand
TTTGGACCGAAAAAGTAATTGGTGGCCGGTGTTTGCCATTATTTACACTCATGTAGGCTTCCACCATATTAGTCATCATATTAGTCATCTTATTAGTCATCTTCTGAGTCATCAGGGTCAAATGGCCCTTCTGTTTTAATGTATAGGATAGGAAGATATAAAGAAGATGTGCGCGTAGATAGTCTTCGAGCTTCTGGGCCTGTTTAAGGCGCCAGTTGGGCGTGACCCGGTGATCCTACAACAAGATCTTGAGCGCTGAGACGTGAGTTTACAACATTCGAATTCTACGGCATTGTAGCACGGATGACTTGATGAATGCTTAGGAGAGGGAAAGCGGTGGCGATTCCAGTCCCGGATAAGGTATGTCGGCGGTGTCTCTGTTCACGGAATGGAAACTTCTCCTGTGTTATTGTGACTAGAGCGTCAATTCCTCTGGAGTAGCTGTATGTGCAACTCTTATGACTTCCTTTCAGCCCTTCTCATGTCATAGATGCGGACTACGCATCTCGGGCCTTCATTATCACCGGGTTGCCAATACCAAACCGTGAACTCGATGTCTTGTTCACATTTTCAAGCCTAGATAAATAAGTGCGCATTACACACATCACAACCTCAGATCCCGCTCTACAATTTCAAGGTGTGTACTCTCAGTAAATCTACTTCATCTAATTTCTGACCGAGATAAAATTCAGAGAATCTACTGTTTTTTCATCGGCTATTTGCTGAAGTCCGTCATTTATTTTTTGGTACTTGCTGGAGCAATAAACTAAGATCTCATTGACATACTTTACAGACCATGACATACACCATCCACCTCCTAATTGTTCTTGGCCGCGGATATAATATTGTGGAGCAAACGTGCTGGAACTATGCCAACGGATGTAGCTGGTCCAAAGAAAAAGGCCTACTAAAGCTGACCATGAACGGTAGCGGGACATCTGGTCTATTGCGCCTTTCAAATGGGTCAGGCCAGTACGTTGTTATCGCGCTGGGAGTTCACAACTATAAGCGTTGGTGCGACATCGTGACTGGTCTTTCTTCTCGTGATACCGCCCAAAAAATTCACCCTACCTACTATGGTGGCGGAAGGGGAAGTGCTTTATGGGCTCAGAGGTCCAAGATGGTGAAGTCAAATTCTAATGGCATCAAATTCAGCCTTGAGTTCGAGAAGGCTGATGGACATGACTTGTACGCATCACTTACTATACACTAGCTATCGTCTTGGTGTAGTTCTCAGGTGTCAGAACTTTTGATTATAATTAAATGGCAAGAGCTGCATACCATGAAAATTTATGAGAAAATGTTCAGCCAATAAGAGCGTAATGGCAAATTTGCGCTGTCATATAGCAGTGTATAGGTATCATACCCAAACCCTGAGAGATGAAATCGAGACTCATTTCGGCATATAAGTAGGTTGATATTTATGACATAGTTGTGGATTAGTTGTTAGTTTGGGGAACAGGAGGACGAGAGGCGGAGGAATACGCTTCGAATAACTGAAGCAGAGATTAAAAGATAAATGGAAGGGGTATCAACCGCGACAAAGATAGAGTAAACTTGGAGCAAAAGAATATAATGATGTATGAGGTGATCATTGCGCAACGTGGGTAAGGGTGCGGTTGCGAAGGCGGGATAAGAAACTAGAACAGCGATAGGTAGGAAATATAGTTCCGAGATGCAAAATAAAAACATGAACAGAAAAGTAAAAAGAGCACTGACAGTGAGAAGAAAATAACAATAAGTCAAAGATCAAGTAGGTAGGTAACATATTGTAGCTGATTTAGCGAGAGAAGAATCTCGGTGTGGATGGGAGATTAGTGTATGAATAAGTAGCGGGATAGTAATAATATTAACTACGATGGGAGTGAGTTGAACAGAATGGGAAGAATTGTGGGAAAAGGAAAAAGGTAGCAGACGTGAGTGGTGTAGAAGTCGAGAGATGGAGTACGAGGGAAGGATACGACGGGAAGGGACAAAATGAGTCAGGTGGAAGGTGATTAAAGGACCTGAACGAGGTGGCGAAGGAGGGGGCCGCGGTAGTGATTAGCGGAGCAGACATGCTCGGGAGGACAGCAGACTAGCTTTGTGATGTTATACGACGATGACAAACGACCAGTGATATGCACGAGTAATGAAACTATGAGTACGAGCGCACATGGTCTTTAATCAGCGTATCCAGAGCCTGCACGAGCACACGCCGGTGGTCCAATACCTTACTGCGATATGTAATTGGTGCATGTGCTTCCTGCACTTGTGTATGCGCCCTGTCGCTAACGTCAGTGAAAGTGAGTCACCGCCTCATGCTGACATGGCAGCAGCACACCTTCTCCTGGAACCACTGGCCGCTGATAGAGCACCTGCGAGCATCGTTCCAGCACTATCGGATGCCGAGCAAGCACGGCACAGGAGAATCATGTCCTGACACATGCAGCTTGGGCAACAACGCCAGCGTGGGTGACTTCTCCCCACTCCAAGCATGGCCTTTTGCCTGGTCAAACCTTGGCCTGCTCACGTCCTCTGCTCAATCTCGCCCGTACTCGCACACTTCAAGCCCGCTCAAGGCTCCCATACCCATACTCCAACAGCCCTCACGCTTTCACTTGCACCCCGAGCCCAAGACCCACTGGCGACTCAAGTGGCGACCCTACGAGCATCAACCTCTCCGGTATCTCCTCCAGCCACCGCCCGAGCCCCTCCCGCTCTCACTCGCTTACCAGATCACCCGTAGACAAAATACTCTCCACTTTCTCCGGATGCACGTGATCCCGCCTATCAGGAGCTCGCGCAGGCTGCCTGCGGCGGACACTGCGCTTGACAGCGAGCTGTGCTGCTACAGGGAGGGAATGTATGGTAGGGGCAAAGAGGTGGAGGCAGCGATGGTAAGGAAGGAGATGAGGTGGGCCAACGAGGGGGTGAAGGAGAGGAGCACCAAGTAGAACATGACCCTCAGCGTCTTCGATGGAGGCGAGGATGACAGCAGCGCTGTTATAAACGGAAGATACGGTGTGCTCAAGCTACTCAGTGCCTTTGGAGTGCGGGATGCAGGCCGGGGGAATGGTATGGGGGAATGGGGTGCGATCGGCTCGATGTCGCGCTCGAAGATGGCGGAGGAGCAGTAGTGGCTGGTTTGGCGAGGTGTTAGCATGGAGGAAACAGAGTAATCCAACCGTGATGGGAGGGACTGTGTGAGGCGACCTAGGTGGAGGTGGTGAGCAGGTGGACGCAATGGGATTGAGATGGACCCCGTGAGAAACAACGCACGCGGCGTCACTGGAAATGTTTCGGCCATATTCATTTGCACAATCCAAATCAGCGGTCACTGACATGGAGGCAAACCAGATGCTCTTCCACTTCAATAGGTTTCCAATGTGCACTAGGTCTCGTATATAAGCGTACTGTAGATGCATATTAGCCTTCTTAACGTTGAATCTTCTCGAACTCTTCATCTCTGCACTGAGAACTTTTCTTCAGTTGCGTTCCCACAGCCCATCTTTCAGGTGTTCGTTTCCTGTTACCCACCGATTGGTAGCTGATTTAGATTATAAACTACTGGAGTATACCTCCAGCGTTACATATACAAAGTAGTTTATCTCGCCTTCAATTATGTATTTCTTGAAATACACACTGGACATTGAGATAGCAGTTGTAAATAGTTAGTGCCAAGCCGTTGAATGGTATTTCCTCCAGACTGGATGTGATACTACTTTTCAAATAGGTCTGCATTACCGTGTATCGTATTCCATCTGATAAAATTTAACGATATATCACCCTGTCATGTAATGTGGATTTCAAAATATAAGTAGTAGAAGGGATAAAATTTACAAACGCATGCCACGCAATATCCTCTGATTTTCCTTCCACGAACTTCACGTAGGTTGATCCATGCTTCCCCTTTCTTTCTGCCACTTATGGGGCTGAACGCCGTTGAATAGCAATCTAGGATGGTTTAACCTTTCGGGAAATGAACAGCCTTCATGCTCTTGGTGAGAAATATTAGCCAATTTTATATTTATATCCCAATACTAATATATTGTCATTAATATTTAGCTGAAGTATCTCTTCTTTCCATGATATTTTATGGCTTATTCTTCTTGGGCAGCATTTTGATGTTCTCTGAGCATTTTACCTTGTGTTCGTAATGGTCTAATTTTTTAGTCGTTGTCCTGAGAATATCTTGACAGGGCATCGTCGCGAGCTTAATTCCAACAAGCACTGACTGATCCATGACGCTCAGCATTCCATTAGTTGACTTCTCTACAAACTCTAGAGTGACCCCAGATATTCAGTAATCAATCTCCCAGACTCATCTGTTGTGAGCGTTGGAGCTGACTTGTTCCACTTCTACAGATGTGAATATTCCAAGCCGAACCGTGACATACAGCAGAACTCGATATGGCTACTTTATCTGTTCACTTCTGGTTCACTTCTGATCAGAGACTAATATCGATATGGTTTGATCTCGAACCCCCTCCTTAAGCGTGCGTGTGCCGTACTATACAACCTTAGATATACTCTGTGCCATTTGTCTGACGTTTCTAATATAATCGGCTAATATGATGACATTTACAAATATTTTGAGACGTTTTTTGGTTGATTATAGGCGGCGAAAAAATGATGGTATTTTAAAGAGGTATCTGAATAATAAAACGATGAAACATATCAGACTTAAAAATATCGTACAGCTTGGGTCACGGATACAATAAACAGTGCAAAATTCAGCGATAAGTGTTGAACTGGATTTATGCTTGGTCATTTGCACATTTTGAAAATGAACCACAATTTCGTAAATAAATTCAGGCTTAATCTTACATAACTTGTGTAAAGCCAAACTGTTCCTTAGGATTCTTTGAATAGATAGTGGTGAATAAGGTAATGAAAATGCTAGGGTGTGATAGCTTACAATCTTATTACCACTGCTCAATTGAGGTTTTTGATCTTGGTACTTCCTCTCGACCGTATCACTGCAACAAGATTTGACACGAGAACAAGGATGAGAAACCTGAGAGACACCCACCATATATATTTAAACAACTGGTGGTGTGTTCCCCATTCTCCGTCCGAGTTTGAGTCTCCGTATAATTTATCTATACAAACTTTAGCAGAGAGAGATTATGGTTCAAATAACTTACCCATTCCCTTTAAGAAAGCCTGAATGTAGGAAATAAGTGTGGAACAAACCATGGACATAGTTAGATAGTGAAAAAAAACACACATACATAAGTCATAGCTCCCTGATCTACGCCGTCATAAGTGGAATCAGCGCTTACACCCTTGTCGGTACAGCCAGAAAAACAAAGCTGCCAGCAGGGATGTTATCCAGTTTCCGAGCAGGCATGTAAATGATTGTTCAGACTCACGACATCGGATTTTAGAGTGTCCCCTATCGTATCTGGATCTTTGTTTTTCAAGTCAGAAGCCAAACAGTACTATATCAAAGCTAACATGAGTTAAGTGACAACCACAAAGAGAGAGTATCCAACATGGAGCGGGAGACCTTGATCGCATTGTCAGCTCATATGAGAGAGCTTAGAAAAGACTTAGCTTACCAAGGACAGTGCCAGAGTGGCAACACTATGTAAATAAAAGTAAGACCTCCAATGGAGAAACTCAATTCGACAGGATGAGCATACGTCAAAAACAGCCTGAAAAAATGAGGTTTAATTATTGCTGAAGCAAGGTATAAAGTTTCTTACCGTCAATCGGCAACCTGCGGGAAGATGCTTAACCTTCAATTATGCTATCAGCATTATATATGTTGAACCCAAGAGGGTGCTCACCATAATTCGATGCATTGTCTGCGGCCAATTGGTCAGGTCAAAGTTTTTGAATATTAAGGAAGACCATGAATTTACCTCCTCCATAATCATTCCTTCCGACTTGAAGTCACTAGGACAGATGCCTGTGGAGGGGTGATAGACTGTACAGTGGTGCCAAAAGCAACACAACTTACCATCTTCTTTATCACCATCACTATTACGATCACGTCCGCCGTGTCCGGAATCTATCATGGAATTGCCGTGAGTACTAATTCATTAAGAAAAGAAAAAAAAATGAAGACGTGCAATGGAAAAAGAGAGAGTCATCTCTGGAAGCTCCTTTAACGAGCCATTTCATAGCATCGATTATATTGTCCCTTGTAGGTTTGACCTTCGTGTTATCAGTAAGAATTTGAAGCTCGCCGTTGTCGTTGTCACTGTAACCATGTTCTAGGTTTTGCAATTTTCAGGTGAAATGAAAAAAGGGGAATGGGCGATGTATAAACATACGGAACAAAAAGTCTCTCATATTTTGAGCATCATTAATACACCCTGAAAGTGCACGAGATTGGCCTTTATAGTTAATACCAATCTTTGTATCACTTCGTCTCAGTGGACTGTATAGAAGAATGAAGCAATTGCTTACACAAACAGCTTTTTTGTCTCCAGTACAACAGGAACTCCAGCCCATGATATTTGTAAGATAGTTAGAAGGGGGCTTTGTGATATTGTGCTCGTAGTTTGCATTTTGCTAGTGCTGCTTTTATAGACAGGCAGTACACAATCCCTGCTAGCTAATCCATCTGGTGATCCTTTCCTTTATCGATGAGAAATCCAGAATCCCTGATTTACATTCCAAGGGAATGTCTGTTCGGAGCTTTTTAGCAACCGACCATATTGCAACTTGTGCCAGCCATCAAAACATAGAGATAGCTTGACACTCTGACTGGAAGATAACTTAAACAAGAAACTCTGCTGTGGATTCTTTTGACACGGGCTATTCTCCGAGTTGTTATTGGTGGAAAGTTTGAGTGCCTCTGACATTTGCCCTGGGCGGAAGCGCTGGGAAATGTCCCGACTTTGAATGTTGAGTGGCTGATGAAAACCAGTAAGCACCTCTGCTGCGGATTCCCTAGATGTCGGTTACATAGCTAATTGATGCAATTCAGTCCTGATTTCGGTGGTTCCTATTCACCGAGGGTTATTAGAGGAATGCAAGTATGGGCGCCTTTAACATTTGCCCGAGATGGAAGCACTGGGAAATGTTATATGTAACTTTGGATATTAAGTGGCTGATACGAACCAACAGGCACCTCCGATGTGGATTCATTTGATGTGCGCGAGCTGGTTGATAGAATTCAGTTTGAATTTGGTGGGAGTGGCCAGAATGATGTACAGTCGCGGTCAACCAAAGTCGACAATTCTTATATTTGGTAATACAGCCAATTTTCTGGCAATTTTATTTCAGAATCATGATCAGAATGGCAAAATACATCGAAAAACACACCTCCGAAGTTTTTCCCACGACTAGTTACGAACGGCCAAATTTACGACTTTTTAGGCTACATAAAACTACGATTGAGGATTGAGTATAGCCTCAAGATGCATCATGGCAGCCTTCGAAACTGTCCTATGGCCCTTCTGCTTCCTCACTGCCCACTCTGCTGCTTTCCCAGACAGTCCCTCTCGGTACACACTCATAAAGCGCCAGGAACAGTTCACAAACCGTCTAATGACATCCACCGGACATGCATTGAGCTTCTCAATGAAGGCCTTCTTGGCATCTGCAAAGGTCTTTTTAGGTACTTGTCAATATCTGTATTTTACCCATCCCCAATACTAGATTCTTAAATAAGTAGTCAAGTACACTGGTATACAAAAAGAATGAATGTGTACCATTTCAATTGGATTCAGTTCACAATGAAATTTTGGTAGAAAGATGCACTCATGCCCAGCTTCCTTGATAACCTCTTCGAGCATTGATACTTGATTGGCAAAGTCATCTTGTTTACTGAGAAGACGTGCCATGCAACAATTATTATTTTTGAATGGGCAAACTGGTGAACACTTGGCCTTCATGTTTCTCACATCAAAACCATGTTCCTCGAGAGTTTGCTGAAGTCCCTTTTGTTGACCATCTCTAGTGGTCATTTTTTGAATCTTTCCTCAAAGTTCTGGGTTAGGATTGGTCTCAGGAATAATGGTGTCCTTCTGATGGCATTGCTTTCCACCATTGCTTTTATTCATCTCAAATGCTCGGAGTGCATCAGGTGCTAAGGCTGCATGAGCCGATGAGTTATCAAAGACAAATAAGGCTTGAAAACCAGGATGTGCTTCTTCAAAAACAGGAATAGCCTGTGTCTTGACTTGATCAATAAGTTTAGTGCAGTCCCAATAGGGATCTCCATTTGAGCCACCTGGATAGATTATACAGCATGCTTCATTTATAACATTGCCATTTGAATCATGGACAACTAAGCATCCATTAATTTCTTCAATAAATTCCAAGTTGTGTAAAAGGCACCCCTTTTCTTTTTTCAGTAAAACTTGCTTGCCTGCTTTAAGCCTATACATAATATTAATAGTTAAAACAGCCAATTAATTAATTAATACAGAAGAACCTATTGTGCATACCATGCTGTTGTCTGATGTTCAAATTGGTGTGCACATGATTCATCATGAAATTCAGCAATGAGTACCTGTTCTCCAGGTAGTAATTCAGGTTCCTTTTGAATGAGATCAGGTCCTTCAAATTTTGCCATTTGTTGTTCAAATTCCTCCATCCTTGGGAGGAATACCTTGTTGCAATACTCAACCACATCTGGGTGCTCATGTCCATCCATATATATGCCCTTTTGTAGTACAGTTTGTGTCCAAACCAGTTTCATGAGCCAACACCTAGCAGTTTTTTCATGAAGTGGGGCCTTGGTTATGATTCTGAGACATGGAAGGATGGTATCATTGAGGCCTTGTGCAAAAAGGAGAGGTGTTATTGAGCCAACTTTCTGAGTGGTCAGCCAATTTTTAGCTGCATTTCTGACCATCTCATCTTTGAGCAGACTACATGAGTTTTTTGCACCTCCCCTTTTTTCAACTGGAAGCTGTTCAAATAATTGATAGTGGTGTGCAAATGCTCATACCCATCTTGCAAAGTGGGTGCATGGACTATTCTTCTCCTGCCACTGTTGTGCAATTGCAATACTGGCATCAATCCAGCTTTTGCCCTTCAAATGCAAAGTTGCAAAGTTTCAAATAATCATTAGTTGATTGATTTTTGATAAAGGAAGTTGAGCTTGGTTTTTCTTCAAATCAGCCTTGATCTGATCACGCAATTCCCTCCAACTCCAAAAGTCAGCTTTTGAACATTGGACCATCTCTTCTACTTCTTCTTCAACCCATTCACCAACATCAATAATCAATGGATCCTGACTTGTGGTTCTTGGATTTGGATCCCTTGCATCTTCATCTTCCCCTGCCTCCATATCAGCCATCTTGCATTTGTGCAATTCTCTCAATTGATTGTCACATAGCACTGGCAGAGGTCACATTGAATCCTGGCATATTTCAGGACTGTTTCTGCATGTAGAAGTGGGCTCTGTATCTGGTGGCTCTGATATACCCTGTATGTCAAATTCCAGAGGTGGTGGAGTGACAGATTCTATTTGAATTGGGATATCTGGAGTGTCATAAAACTGGAGCTGTGGTATTTCTGGTATTTCCTCTCAAATAGTGATGGATGAGACTGGGAATGTGGACTTTTCTGGGATTTTTTTCAGCTCTGGAGAAGACTTGATAACAGATTCTAAATCATTAATTTTGATGCTGAACTCAGAGCCTGAGTCCAATATTTCTTCAAAAGATCTTTCTCCTGCTGCACTGCTTGATGAGCCAAGAGAAAATCTGAAATTATCCAGTTTTCCCTGTGTTTTGATTACTTCTTGATATCATCTTTTTGTCCTCTCTGATTTACTGGCAACATCTGGACCTTTTATATATATCCTCAGTCACTCTGCACATTGAGTTAGCTTTTGGATATCTGGAATATGATTCTATGAAGAAATAACTTTACCCTTTTGTTTCTGCCTTATTTTCATTCTGAGCTCTGCAGGAATCCAGTCTTTGTCTTGTGGATCATCTCCATTATCCTCTGCAATGCACATCAAATGAACAAAGTTACCCTCTCTTTCCAAATCATCATAATCATCCTCAACCTCATCAAGAATATCATCCTCCTCATCTGACAGTTCCCAACATGGCTTGAAACTGTCAAACTTTGTGCAAGGTTCCCATTCATCATCTGATTCTGCATATTGATCTTCAGAGCTGTGACAGTGCTCTTACAGTGGCCTTCTTACTCATTTGCCATGGAAATTCTTGGTGAATCATTTTCTTCCTTGTTTGGGATTGGGTATTTAGCTACCTTGGGCTGATTTCAAAGCCCAGTTATGTTTCTCTTCAGCTTTTTTGTGCCATATGTGAGATATAATCAATAGCAATTCAGAATAACATGTACTGTCCTCTAACATAAGGCTTTCATGAGGCTCAGGGTTCATTATCCCTTTATGGTTACCTATTATGTCAGAACTTTTTCATTATTTAAAGGTGAACTGCTCATTGAAAGTTCTTGAAAAGTTGATAATCAAAATCTGCTCTTTATAAGGAGTCATTTCTGCTATTTTTCAATATTTTAGCTATATTTTGAGGTTCAAATTTCTCAAATAGCAATTTCTGGACAAACAGCTTGTTGAATCTTGTTGAAATTTGCTGGATATATTCCTTTCATGGTTTAGCTTCAATTCAGATAGTTTGCAGGGACCCTGAAAATATTCAATTATTTTTGTCAACTTTGGTTGTCTGCAACTGTAAGTAGAAGGGGAAAATGAGTGCCATGGTCTGTTTGGGCTGTACTGGAAGTAATTTATGTTCCATTGAGCTCTGTACTGGCAGAGAGCACTGCTTTTTAGGGGTATGAGCTGCACTGAACATGGAACGAGAGATGTGATGGAGCCAACATTAAAGTGGAAGGATCAACTGGCAGATGAAACAGTGGAATATTAAAAATCCATTTTGATCTAGAGGAAGCATCACCTTGCATCAATAGGCACCCTTGCTTGAGTCAGAAAAACTCCTCTTTTTGCAAATTGCATGTAACAATATGTCTGAGAAAGTGAAGGCTACAAAAAATGTCTTTAGTAGCTACCTTACACAACACAGGTATAGCATTACAAAAGTATGAAGACAGAACTGGTCATTAGATCAGTCCCCCAGATTTTCCGTTTGCAACATGAAATTTGAGGCTTTCCTGCCTGCACATGGACACAACGTCTCCGACATAGGTATCTGCACACACAGCACTCTTCTTTCTGGCAATTGACCAATGTCTGAGGGTACTGCATTGATGGAGGAGGACAATAGGGGTATAAAAAAAGTGGTCTTGGGTCATACTGAGTAGGCTATAGAACAGACAAAAAGCAAAATTGTGTTGTTTAATAAATACCAGGTAGCTACCAATTTTTCCTTTGCATAGAAGCAATGAAATCATTAACAACCAGCTAGGTACTTGGCAAAACATTATTCCAGCTGCTTTTGGAAATCACCAGCAGCATTGGCAGGCATTATGGGGGGAGCAAGAACCCTTGTCAAGCAAGGGAATTTAAGAGCACAATTTCTTGCCACAAAAATAAGATATTAAATTTCTATAATTCTCTAGCTGTATGCTTTTAAATTTACAGGGGGGAGGAATGCCTTTTCATTAAGTAATTCCCAAAACATTGGTGTTTCATTCAGTGATGAACTGATTTTCAGCTAAATCCAAAATTTTCCAACTTTCGAATGAGGTGCCCAGCACCAGGAATTCACCTCCTCCTTGCCAATTATTTTCTGGGGATTAATAATATGTGTGAGCCATAGAAATTTTGATGAAGAAATATTGAGTTTTGAGGAAGTTATTGATTTTACAAAGCATTTCAACTAGCAGTGGTGTAATATGGACCAGTTGATAATTGTACTCATAGCTAGCTGAACTCCCTTTCTTCTTGCCTCATGACCATGTACCTCTCTCTCTTTATGTCTCATTCATTTCTGTCCCTTCAGCAACTACTTGCTTTGCCTCTGCTATACATACTCAAAGCCATACAGAACCACTTGTGATGTCCATCCACATACTTTATACAGTTTATCCAGAGACAGATGAACCTCTTTGTGCCCTATTGAGAAACATGGCAACCAATCACAGTATATGATTTGTTGAAGGGTAAATGGTTCTATGGATTGAATAAGGGTGCTGTAGCAGGTTAAAGGGAAAGAAGACAGTGAAGGATAAAGATGGCCATCTCATGTTGAAACACCAAGTATTGTCAAGAAAATTATGCATATCTAGTTCTAGCTCAATAATCAAGAAGGCTTGCATCATTCACAACATCTACAGAAAAGCATGGTTGTCATGAAGATCACATAACACTGACACATACCAAAACACATATACATAAAGGGAGCAAATGACAGAACCATTGTACATGTTTCAGATTGAGATTACAGAAGGTTTAAGTACTACATATAGAATAGGTATTCAGATGCCAATATATTGCCCAGGGAACAGCCTTTAACTGCCTGTACACAAAATTAATTTTTATAATCTGTCATCAATCAGATTAATCTCTCAGCCTCTGTTGACCTGGGCTTCAAGGTCAAGCTCATGTAGACATCC
>JASFDE010000447.1:0-12463 GCA_036937135.1 Nidula niveotomentosa | reverse complement strand
AAAGTGGAGCAGAGCATATTTGATAATTGAAGTGGACTTGTAATATCTAGAGGAATAATCTTTGGAGCAAAACCAAACTGGCAAGAAAACAGGAATAAGTACCCTGGAGATGAGCTAAAGCATATGGAGTTTGGATATATGTGTGTTGAGGATCCAGAGGTGTAGTTTGAGAGAAAACAGGATATGACAGTACCAAAGTATTGCCAAAGTTTCCTGGAGGTTGATGTGCATGCTTCCAGAGGTTGTAGCAATGTCCTGAGGTTTGACTTAACATTGCAAACTTGTCATTGCTGTTGTTGTCATCACCAGGTCCAGCAGGGTCATCTTTGCTGTTATTATTGGGCAGAGACTGTAGAGTCTGGCTGGATTTGGCAGAAGAGTAGCATGTCCTTTGCCCTTAACATTGGAGCCAGAGGCCTGTGGAGGCAAAGCAAGTGCAGAATGAGCAGCTGTAGTGTAACAATTTTTGGGACAAGACAGAAGCAATAGATTTTGATGGGATTGGGCATGTGCAGTGAAGGTTTGAGAAGGGGTAATCATGGATGTGTGAACCATAGTAGAGAACTTGGAAGTAGGAATTCAAATATACTGTCAAGAACTGATTTTCCTAATAGTTTTAGGGACTAGTATCTAGAAGGAGGATTGTATACATGATAGTGTTATGTTGGAATTGTCAGTAATGTTGGAAGCAGGTTCCAACAGTAACACTAGTCAGAATGAACTGTTGGCTTTGACTTATGTGTTGCACCTTTCCAGTTCTTGTTGGGTTCTATTTAGCAGAAGTAGTCCACATGGCAGAAGCTAACTGGGTGTCAGAACCATTGTCAGAAATGACCAATGGTTAGTTGACAACTAGAGACCAAGTCTAGTGTTGAGAGCAGAAGAGACTAGTCAACTGAAGTTGAATTGGAAGTGGGAGCAGAAGGGAGTCAGACAAGAGTTGGAAGTTAGAAGTGAATCTTAGTTGATATTTGAATTGGGTTTCATAGTACAAAGTAAGACTACTCAAATACTTATAGGCTAATTGTAATAGTGAAAGTAGAAGTAGCAACACCATAGCAACAAGTAATAATAAAGTGTGTTACCATATAATAAAGAGCAGAAGCAGAAGTGGAAAATTAACTAAGCAGAGAGGTATCTGGACATGCTATTGTAAATAGCAAGTGTTATAGTAACAAGACAATAGTTCATAGAAATAGATATCAGGATGTGGCAGAAGAATGTCAGAAGAATATCAGAAGCATGAGACATGTCAGAAGTGTGTCAGAAGGATTCATGGATATAATATGGAGTTACTCATGTCATAGCTGTGGTCATGGTCATGGGTGTGGAAATCCAGATATGAGAGGGTAATGAGGTGGTCTCAGCACCAGGATGAGCCAACATCATTTGAAGACTTGGATTCAGTTTCAGAAACAACTTACCATGATGACAACAACAACAAATCTACACCTTCTGCTTAGCCTCTACCTGACACTCTGGCCAACAATAAACCCTTTTGTCCAAGACCAAGACCAAAGCCACATGTGACTCCCCAGTGCAAGGCAAGATGTTGATATCATGCAGAAGCATGTCATGGGCCTATCCTCTGAGTCAATTGCATTGGCAGGTGACTCAATCAACTTTTCAATTTAACCATTAGTAGTTGAAGAAGAAACTCCAGCAGCTTTGGCCATACCTGTTTAACCTCCAATTGTTGTCCTTCTTGTAGAACTTGGAACAAGTCTGTTGCTGACTCATCTTCAGTCACATTGGCAGAGGGCTGGAGCCATCTTCCAATTCATCCATTAGTAGCTGAAGAAGCAACTCCACCAGCTTTGGATGTACTTGTTCCGACTTTTTGCAGTCATCATAGTTGTTGTGAATTCACCTTTCTTTTTGGTGATTATCATTATCTCACCTCAGGATCTTATCATAGGGAGATCTTATCTTAACAATAGCACATGGACTATGCATGGATGTAATATACCATGCCAGGAAACACACAATATACCAACTGAGCCAAAAGGCCACTATGACTGGTTACAGTCATAGGTATTCCCAGGCTATATATGTAGTTCAAATGCCACATTATTGCCATATGTGACAATGGACAACATGAGGTGACTGCACTCACATGGACAACACATGGTTTCCTACCTTTGTGGTTGATCATTACTTACATGCATGAAACACATGTAGTGCAGCAGACTCTATTATTGCTTACAATGTGTAGTAGATGAGTTGTATATATGTAAGACATGTGTAGAGTAGTATTTAGGTACATTGTTTGTATTGGAAACCCCAGTCTTGAGCTGGTTGTTTCTCCACTAGCAATATAGCCCACTCTTCCTCCCCCCACTCTCCTCTCCTCTTCACTTTCCTTTGAAAAAGTAGATGACCTCAACATTATGCTATTAAGAGTACATTGTTCATGTGTCTGACAATAGTGGCCAGATTTAGGAAGAGAAGAAAAGCTGAGAAAAATAAGGACAATCTATCATTATCTTGTAGTTAGATAGTTGATTGACACATGTTATGATTCTCAATTGTTAGTGTGGCAGTGTGGCTAACTTCCTGATTTAGCTGATTTCTTGACCTGGGTTCAAATAATATTTTTAGACATTTTGTAGTATCTAAAAATTCTAAGAATAATATTAAATGATTGTGAAGATGTTCACCTTTGCATGCAAAAAATTATTTTGGTGATGGACTCTAATATAAATCAAACAAAAGGAAAAGAATGAAGGTGAAATCCATCTAGTGCAATAATAGTAGCTAGAATATCAATATTCCCAAGCAACTATCTATGATCTATAATTGTTTACAGGTCATTCATTATGCTGAAGTACACAATAAACCATGCTAGAGAATTTTAAAAAAAGTAAATAACTGGTGAATCACATGGTTTACTAAAATAATTAGCCTTAGAGTTAATATTATAGTATCCATGAGTGTACAGAAACAAAGGGGAGTAGCTGCCACTGGCTGCGAGAGAATGCTTGAATGGGTTAGTCTTAAATGGGAGAACTCGATGTATGCAAGAGCTCTGATAGGTAACCAGGCTCGTAATATCTATTCAGTGATGTTATGCTAGACTGTGTTAGATCTATGTATATCAGTTGTTCATCAATAGTCACATTAAGAGCCTCCGCACTAAGCTCTTAGAAACAAACTACATTCAAGTTGGAAACCAAGAACCACATTTAAGTGAGTAGAAAAGTGATCAAGTCAATTTGCCATATTCACTCCACTTTGTTTTCACGTTGCTTTCACTTTATTTCCACATTGAGGGCTTACTGTTTTTATGTCATAGGAATTGATCCAACGGTATTTTATATCTGAATTGGCTAGAGAAGGAACCAGGAAAGCTGGGAAGACAAAATGTATAATATTATAATTCTTTCAGAGGGCAATTCGGTTACTCAGATAGCCACTATGTTTAAATTGATAGCTAATTTCATGACCCTTTATGGAAGAAGAGTAGTTGGAAGGTGTCAAGTGACCAAGAGGGAAAATGAAGAAAAGAAGAACGAAAGCGACGGTTGAAAGTCGAAGATTGGAATATTATGGAATCTAAAGTACGCGAATTCCTGCATTAAATTTATTAAGCCTCGTGGAAACTAATCGGCAGTCGAAAGAACAGCATACCTTCACTACAACAAATAGGACAATCCGCGTTTCAACTCTACTCCGAGAAGGCTACATGCGGCGGCAGATTTACCTTGTACAGTCGAGATGAACAATCTCATCTTCATATCTAAGCCAACGTCGTCGTTTGTACTGTCCGAGCTAACGGTTCCGAAGTCAACACGAGAAAATGCTTCGGCCGATGTGATCTGCTGCAGCTGGAGACAAAAGCCGTACGTGGCTGTACCCGCCTGCTCAGCAATTGCAGAGCTCTGCGAAATTCCACAATCATCCTCTGTCGACTGAGGTGCATCGTTCTGCAGCCTCAGGTTGATGTAATACGTCCCGAAGTTTATGATGAAGGGAAGAGCGACTTCGGTCACGACGTACGACGCTATCTGCTTAGCGAGTTGAGAGTTGTTGGCCATTAACGCATTGGTAGCGGCGTTCGCCCGGGTGGCGCAAAAGTTTGCTGTCGCCACTGCAGCAACTGCAGTATATCCTGCGACTGTGGCTGCTGCTTGACCGAAGCACCCCTGGAAGCGACCACAGATGTCTAATAACGCCGTCTCATTCGAGGAAATAGCTCTTGCGCTGAGCCTGGACGCGTCGATGGAGGGCCAGGCATCCCATTTCGCCTGCCACTCTTCTGGAGTGAGAGAGTATGGTGCAGCACGTTGTTCAATGATAGCGGCAGCTGCTGTAGACGCAAGGCTCCCTGCGAGGAGGGTCAAGAGAGAGAATCTCATCGCAACCATGATCATCAGAGGGTAGAAGTATTGTTGGTTTAATAAGATGCTCAAGCATTTGCTGATCTTAAATACAGAAATCAGCTCTCGTTAATGAAGATCCTGGAATGGGCTTGAACAGATGCACCCAGAAACGGGGTTGAATATTTTCCGAGTAAAGTGTAGTTTGAAAAAGACGAGTTTCAGGTAAGCATGAGCGGCATAATGGGGCTTGGGTAATGTGCTAGTGAGCGCTGCTTTTGATTACGCTTACAACAAGCAGGTTACTTTTCTCCGAGACATTCTAATGAAGGATGACTACATCCATCATATGAATACAGACCACATTATAATAGGGCGCTAATTTGAACAAGCGCCTGCAATCTCATTTCGGGGATCTGGCATGCACAAAAGAGTTTCTGAGCGCACTGATACGTGGTAAGTACAACTGGTAATTATTCTAACCGAGACCCTGCAATTCAATTGCGTGTTGCAATTCCTCTGATTTACGCAACCACGACCCTCAGCGCTCGAATCAGAATATAACCGACATTCAGTACCTATAATAGCATTTTACGACGGTTAAATCCTCATGGCATTCGAGACTGATCGCCAACGCAGTCTATCTGCATTAGAACTTCTCATATGACGGATCTTTATATCCAAGCATATGAGGATAGAAATCAGCAGTCGTCATTGAATTACAATATATGTCGTTTACTATAGAAGCGGGCAATGAGAAAATGCCTTGGCGAGCCGTGCAGTGCGGTGGCTGCAGTGCAGTGCCGTGCATTCGAGTGCGGTTGAAATCAAATTTGTATATGTTTACCTGCAGGGTGTTTTGTCCACATCTATCTCTTTATTCAGGAGTTTTCAAGATGCACTAGCATCGTTTTCCATCGTATATTACGTGAGGTTGGGTAGTAAGAAATTTATGCATCGATTTTGTACTTGATGGCCATTTATACAGCGAAGTTAACTGAGTTATTGGTAAAGGAACACGCGCGAAGATATTCACACTGCATGTAGAATCAAGTAAATATTAAAATAAGTGATGCAGTCTCGACGGCATCGAAGACAACTTTGTCCCTGAGAGGGGTAGGAAAGGGGGAGGTGGCAAACGAATGAGTACGTATAACGTCCATGATAGGTCATCATGGTGGGGACAATCAAAATTTTCTCCGCGCAGAGTATACTGCTTGATTTATACCTGAACTCACCCCGCACTGAGATGCTCAAAGTTACAGTTTGTAGCCATACGTACCTATTTCTTTGACGATGCTACGTACCCGACGTGCACCTGTTCATGATACTCATGATGCCGGATTCAAATTTAAGACCCCTTAGCAATCCATTTGACGTGCTTTGAATCAGAACAAGAAGTAAGGTATGACACAAAATCTGAATACACGTTTAAATGATCTTACCATCATGTGTGAATCTTATTACATGGGTCCTTACAGCAGCTGGAGCAAACTGCTTAGTAGGTGGAAAGCTATACCAGACTGAAACCTACCGTCACATCAGCCACTCATCGCCAGATGAGTGGGCAATGAATAAAAAGCTCGTCAAGGTGAAAAACAATAAGGATTCTTTTATTTATAATGCCAATTCCCATCTCCAAGGCTATTTATTCCTAATATGGCTGCCATTTCGAGTGAGAACAATAGTAACTTCTGGGTAGATCACTAGAAAGCTCTCTCATACTTTTAACAAGAGCCTTCCCACATAGGATACTATTAGTAGAAATAGTGATTCTAGTACTGGATTGTGCCATATTTAACATCTTATTACTGGTCTTAGACAGCTTTATATTTAATATCCTGAATCCCATATTGAATACAAATATAAATGGCCCTTTAATCTTGAAACCCCTGAAGTGTGTGCATTACTGTCTATGAAATTACTTTGCAAAGCCTCCACAACCCCTGCATGAGTGGGTTACACATGCACTCTGTGTATGACTTGACATGACCTAAACTTGAAGTGATGCTTGCATAATAAGCTCCATTCTACTGGTGTATAAGTAGATATGGGTGACTATATTTCCCTGGCTGACTCCATTTGAATCTCAGACACACCTCCCCCATGCCTTCACATTATAATTCAAACCATGCACTTTTAATTCCATCTCTTGCCCTCACCCTCATCTCTCGATGATGCAAGTGCTGGCCATATCACCTACAGCATCTGTTAAACAGGTGAGTGTACCTTTGCACCAGATATTTCCCCCTATGCATGCTAGATCACTCAATATTCCATCCCAGGATGCAACACAGTCTCTGACACCTGCTATGGTGCTGTGGGGTTCACTTTTGGCACTGTTAGGATTTGATTTTGAGATACTTATCTAGTTGATATTTTTCTAACATAAACCTTATATGGGCAGTTAATAGATGGTCTATGATGAATGTGGCTACTAATAATTCAGCTTCTTGTATTATATGTCTACCTAGTTGAATTTATTGTATATGCTTGACAGAGAATGTCTCTACATGTTAAGGGGAATTTATGGATTTATATAAACAAATAAAGATTTAGATGCAGCTCTAATTTTGTTTAAAATCTAGTGCAGGAGGAAAGTGGTGGAGCAGTGATAATATAATCAAGGGAGTGACAATTAATGCTTGCTAATTACACTGTTATACAAGAATCTATGGCATAATACGGTAATACAGTTTAGTATAGGATATATATGTTAAATGATGAATGATCCATTAGTAGAATTTCTGCTCCTTGGTCAAACTAGTTGTATTCTTTGGATCATACTTCTGCTGGATCTCACTCAACTTTGCCAGGTATCCCTGAAGAACATCCAAGTAGGTGTATCATATGATACATAGTTAGGATAGAGGTATCCAGTTGGTGATTGGACAGGTTGGAAGCCTCTGGCTGAAGAGGCAGAGAAATTGCACAGACATGTTGATATCCTTGAGCATGTCAAAGAGAAAGTGATCTTGGGAAGAATTGGTCCAGCTCATCACAGCCACTGAAGGAGCAAAAAAGTTTCAGTCTGTTGCACCACAGCAGTGGGACCATTGGGCTGATGATTGAAGATTGTACAGAGGAGTGGCTCAGTGGCAAACATGAACTAGGTTGCAGAATGATTTAAAGTAGAGGACTGTTTTTCTAGTGAAGAATGTTTTATTATTCTGAAAGGTGAGTAATACAAAAGTCTGATCTCACCAGAACTTGGTTAATAATTTCTATAAGAACAGGGATAATGTAATCAGCAGTCAATCCCAAGTGCCATAGGGCTTGTGGGGTGGTCTTAGGGCCAAAAAGTCACTGATGAGATGGTATAGGGTGATTATCAAGAGAGTGCTTGTGATCATAGGTACTGCAAGGAGTTCATAAAATGTTCCAGATAGGGGAGTTGGACCTTGATGGTAGAAGAGCACAGAGAGGAAGAAACTAGGATTTCATCAGCCCATGGAAACTCAGTGAAGCATAAGTGACAATGACATACCACCAAGAGATGGGTTATATCTGTACATCACACTGAGAACAGTATTAGGATCAGTGTTCTGGGCATTAAATTTGAAATAGCTTGAGAAAAGGCTGTGATATTCACTGCTCTGGAGACAACATTCAACCCACTCTATGAAATCAAACTGAGAGAGAAACAGCTCAATGTAACATTGAAACACATACCTAGATAGTAGGTTGATAAAAACAATGTAGTGGATAGCAGTAATAACACCAAAATTGTTTCCTCTGCCCTTCAGACAGTGTATGATTTGATGCAGCCAGCAAAGAAAGTAACTTATTTTGAGGTCAAAGAATAGATTTGTGCCTGACTGTGACAAGTTATTTGTTTTCAGCTCTGGACAGCCCTTCACAAGCTCACAGGTGTAAAGCCCAAGATGTCCACTGCTCACCACCCCCAAAACCAATAGTAATGGCAAATCCACCAATAAAACAGTCAACCAGCTCATCTGATACCATGTTGACATCAACCAAAAGGGCTGGCTTGTGCAGCTCTCCCACATATATTTTACCCTTATGAACATAGTGAACTCCTCCACCAGATTCTCAGGTTTCCAGCTGAAAACTGATCACTCCCCTCATCTCATGCCCAACCTCAGTCAGCCATCTTTCCTGGATACCACTGCTCAGGAGATTTATGCCTAAGAACTCATCACTCATTGGAGACTGACATACAAGCTGCCATAGACAGTCTGTTAGCCATGAAGGTTTGACAGGCCTACCATGCCAATAATCTACAGGGCCCCAAGATTGTATATAAGGTAAGTGACCAAGTTATGCTCTCTACTTCAAACTGTCAGTGCACCTTGAAACACCAGACCAAGTGTGTCACAAAGTTCATGCCACAGCATGACAGTCCCTACACTGTTATGTACATCTTCCCAGAAAAGTCAGAGTATGCACTGCAACTCCTCAACAACTGCAGACCTTCCTCAGGCTCCACTCAAGCCTCCTGAAGCCTTTCATCTCAAATAACCCCAAACTCTTCCCCAGGTGCAAAGTCTCACCCCCCCTGCCATGATTGCTGACAGTTATGCAGAGCACACAATTGACCCCATTGTTGATGTATACCAGTGCAGCCATGCCAGCTAATATCTGGTCTGCTGGTTTGGGCTTGGGAAGGGACATAACCAGTGAATGGTCAAAAGTAAGCTTGACAAGACTTAGGCCCTCAATGTCTGTGAGGCCAAACATGGGTCTCTTTGAAAGGAGGGGCACTACTATTCCCCAGACTCCCTATGCATGATCAACAACCACCATGTCACTCACACCCTGCCTATAACCCAGACTACATGATGCAGCTGATGCAACCATGCTGCTAACATCAATCTCACCTTGCCTATCATCTAGACTCCATGCAACCAAGTCACCAATTGTCCACCTCATCAATCCAGCCTCTCCCATTAACCTCCAATCTTTTTTATCACATATATACTTATGTGTCACACCTTTGTTGCCTCATTCTTACTACTGGCAATGAAGGTGTGTATCTACATATTCTACATCACATTCTTACTACAGCCAGTTTAAACACTTCAGTACATACCTCCATTTGATTTATCATTGTATCACATTCAAAATGTAACTGATATAACTTTCATACACTTTTGCAAATGTCTTTGAAAGTAATACACACCAACTTAAAAAAATCCTTGATAGTCTTGAATTGGACTTACAAAACACCAAGAGCACTACTGTAAATTTTATTATCTTTTACAAACATGCACTTGTTGCCAACACTATTGGGATGAACAGGATGAGTGATTGTGGGAGCAGTGGTTATAACCACAGACAATGACATGTGCATGTTACTGTGTCCAACAAACTAGAAAATCTGTCACATCCCATTCATACCAAGTCATTCTCCTGACAACTTCAGACTGCTACATTTGAACTCAGGATGTCTATGCTCAGCTCTGGTCCACTTCTCAGATACTCCAGACTTCACTTCACAGATTTTGCACAAGTCTATCTCCAACTATCTCTATTATGCTCCACTCAGCTCAGCATTTACTCCTATCTCATCTTATTGCAATTATGTCATCTCTGTTCACCTCTTTATCCTTTTGTCTTAATCTCAGTTCTTATCATTACTTCATACCTACTCCATACCATTTCAGCTACATATCTCAGCACAATTACTCTGCTCCTTTACTTGACTCCTTGCCAAGGAGTCTCCACACTTGTATATAAACTCATATACTCTCTATATCTATTCTTCAGTTTGTTAATTACATAACTGCAATTCTCTTGCAATCTCCACTCACTCTCACTCTCAGTCTCCACTCTCTACTCTCTATCTCCTTCTCCCTCTTTTGTGATGAAGAGTTATCTCCAAAGTCTAAATCTTCCTCCAGACATCCTTACTGACTTCTACACCTGAAATCCAGGACCCTAGGATTAAGGAGAGTGCAGCTTCTTATAAACTGAAGCCAAGTCCTGACCACTCTGCAATGCCTCATCACTGAATCTCCAGTTTGGTGTACTCTCCAGGTTTTGCACTGGAGATTTTTTTCCCACACTCCACCAATCTCCATTTACCTTTTCCAAGTTTCATAATCATGTTCCTATCTAGAAATACACCTCCAGAGACAATTTGTTACAGAATCCAGTTACATCAATGCTGATTGAAGCAGTTGCCACTGGTAAGAAGGAGCTAGAAATGGCCATGGTTTGACCAAAGAATGCTGAAGCCATGAGCAGAGACAAGAATGAGGTAGAAAGCATGTTTTTGCTGGTAGGACAACTTGAAGAAAATATTCTGAGAAATTTTTTCTGCAGCAGTGGCTCTTAAATAATTTCCTACTTGTTGTTTAATGTTGGTAAATTTCAGGTAAAATTGCACCATCTTTATGAGGAGGTAGGATAAAATCCAGTGATTGATATGTTTCTGGTCTATGTGTATTGCCAATTCAACTGCTCTGAATGTTTCACTGAGTAGTCAGTCAATATCCTTATTCTTTTTCTCAAGAATTGTCATGGATAACAAGAAAAATGCTATCCTGAAAGCCTTGCAGGCATGCTATGTGTATTCCTATCTTGTCACAAACTGATCCAGAGGTGTCCCAGAGGTCACATGATTTGCAAGTCCTGAGAATGGAACAAGAACAAAGTACCAAGGCATAACTCAGAAGGCACCTGAATGAATCAGAGGTGCAAGGATGTAACCCTGCAGGGACCAAGACTTGGCTTCAGCTTATAAGAAGCTGCACCTTCCACTATCCTACTTCCTGAATTTAGACAAAGGTGTTAGTGAACAATAAGATGATGAAGTTGCAACTCAGGAGGTTCCTTCATCACAAAATTGGAGGCAAACTGAGAGTAGAGGGCAAATAAGGAGTAGAGGGAATTGTATAAGCAATTTACAAACTGAAGTACACTACTGAGAGTACTTCAACTTAAATACTAATTTTTGAGTCTTGGCACTAAGTGCCAAAAGGAAATGATAAGAGTAGCAAGACTCAGAGGTGCTCCTGTGATGCAAGTACATGTGGAGACCTCTGAGAGAATGTAACAAAAATAAAAGACTAAGCAAGATAATGGAATGGAGTGGGTCATGTGAATGTATCATAAGGAATCAGACCATGAGGTGAATACAATATGAGGAAATAATAATGGAGAACATGAAAGATAAGAATGAAGATAATAGAGCAAACAAATGAAGTATGATGAAAAAGTTCTGATAATGTGCCAAGGTATTGCCAAAGTCTCCTGGTGGTCAATGCATGGGTTCCCGTAGGTTGTAGCAAGGTTTGGAGGTTTAACTTAGCATTGTGAACAGGATATGACATATCCCAATCAGCCAAAGAAGTTGGTAAAAATGTTTTTAATTTTAAATCCAGATTTATTGTTGGTTGTGGTGTACCATATTTCTCCACATGTGTATCTACAAAGTTATAGTAGTATAATTACTTGATTATAGCTGTTGTGGTGTGTTCAGTATGTGATGGTAAGTTGGGCTACTCAAAATATAACTCAGGGCAGACCAGTGGGACACTGTCACAAATGGTCTCTGGAGGTGAAAGACCAGAGGTCATGTGATTGCAAAACCCCAGAGGGAGGTAGAGGAGATTGTTGGAGCATGGGAAACAAATCTCTGGAGCAAAACCCAGAGAGTCACCAAAGTGGGGGTTCAGTGACAAAGCACTGCAGAGGGGTTAGGACTTGGCTTCAGCTTGTAAGAAGCTGTGCCCTCCTCAATCCTAGGTCCTGTATTTCAGACATAGGGGTTAATGGAGAAGTCCAGAGTACAAAGTTGGACTTTGTCACAAACCAAACCAGAGGCATCCCGGAGGTCACGTGATTTGCGAGTCCCGAAGATGGAACAAACACAGAGTACCGAGGCGTAACTCGGAGGGTGCCTGAATGAGTCGGAGGTGCAAGGACATAGCCCTGCGGAGACCAGGACTTGGCTTCAGCTTATAAGAAGCTGCGCCTTCCACAATCCTACTTCCTGAATTTAGATGAAGGAGTTAGCGAAGGATAAGACGACAAGATTGCAACTCAGGAGATTTTTTTGTTGCGACGTCGGAGGCGATCTGAGAGTAGAGAGTGGATAAGGAGTAGAGGGAATCGTATAAGCAATTTACAAACTGAAGTATACTACTGAGAGTACTTCAACTTAAATACTAAATATT
>JASFDE010000446.1:0-12468 GCA_036937135.1 Nidula niveotomentosa | reverse complement strand
CCGCCATCAATATTAAGCTTTCAATATAAAAATATCTTACAATTTTGCACAAGACAATCCCCAGTTAAATCTGGCAATTGGTGAAATAATTGATACTCCTCTATATTGAATTGAGTAGATGACTTGGATTATTATAGCACAGCCACCGAGCCCATAAATAAGCATTCACACTTGTCTTCCTTCTTACTTACAACCACAGCATACTATTGGCATGAGCATCCCTGTCAATGTACTTCTATCTCTTGCTCTCATCCTTTCTGCCCTTCTTGTGGGTCACTTTCTCAAATGGATTACAAGTAAGTAATTCTTTTCTTTTGCTTGATTTTGCACAACTAATGTTTTGTTTCAGATCCAGTTATTCATCATGACTATATCAACATTCCAAGTGCTATCCCTCATTGAGGTAAGTAATTTATTGTTCTCTAGTGTTCTTTCCTAATCCTTTCTAACAGTGACTCATCTTTTCGAAAATGCATGTAATACATGCATCAATGGCGGCAATTTTTACATTGCTGGTGGTGATATAATTGGTAATTTCTCATCTCTATTTGATTATTGCTGTTACTGACTTATATGCAATCTCTAATTAAATATTGATGTTCTTACCATAATGTATCATCTAATCTAATATAATTGCTTTTAAAACATCTTAAGTGATTGAGAACTCAGAATCATATTCACAGTAGATAGTACAATGAAATAAGTAGAAGTAGATAATACAGTAGTGCATGACAAAGATTTTTCACTACTTGTCATTCAATTGTGCACACAAGTATACAGTTGCATGCAGATGCACTATAAGTTGTGCTCATTGTTCAAGTTCTTCTTTACTTACAACCACAATGAGTGACCCCATTGTTATACTCATATTGCTTGCCCTCATCCTTTCTGCCCTTCTTGTGGGTTGCTTTCTTGAATGAATTTCAAGTAAGTAATTCTTTTCTTTTGCTTTATTTTGCACAACTAACATTTTGTTTCAGATCCAGTTATTTGTCATGACTATATCAATGTTCCAAGCATTATCCCTCATTGAGGTAAGTAATTTATTGTTCTCTAGTGTTCTTTCCTAATCCTTTCTAACAGCAACTCATGCTTTCAAAAAGGTGCATAATACACGCATCAATGGCAGCAATTTTTACATTGCTGGTGGTGATATAATTGGTAATCTCTCATCTCTATTCAATTATTGCCATTACTGACTTATATGCAATCTCTAATCAAATATCAATGTTTTTACCATAATGTATCATCAAATGGAATATAATTGCTTTTAAAACATCTTAAGTGATTAAAAACTAAGAATCCTATTCACAGTAGATAGTACAATGAAGTAAGTAGAAGTAGATAATACAGTAGCATGTGACAAAGATTTTTAACTACTTATCACTCAATTGCACACACAAGTATACAGTTGCATGCAAATGTACTATAAGTTGCACTCATCATCCAAGTTCTTCCTTACTGACAACCACAACAAGCATCCCCATTGTTATACCTAAATGAAAATATTCTGGGTGCATTTCTGTCATACTGCAATGACCCCCCATTGTAGTATTACTGCAATGAACATTGCCCCATGCTCATTGCAGTATGACTGCTATCAGCCATGGATAATATTCATAGCAGTCAGATTGCAATGAAAATATTCTGGGCACATTGCCGTCATACTGCAATGACCCCGCAAGGATGCACATTGTAGTATGACTGCAATGAATGTTGCACCATGCTCATTGCAGTCATATTGCAATGGACATGCCCTACTTTGCATTCATTGCAGTTGGACTGCAATGGACATTATTCACTTGCTCATTGTAATCTGACTGCAATGAATGGTCCCCCCTGCTCTCAGAGTAAATGAACTGTTATTATGAAAAAAACATAAGAATAATGAAATGTATATGATTTAATGTATTGAAATCTACTGTATGTACTGAGGGCATAATTCGTGGCCTGTGCCAGTTCTTTTTGCAGCGGGCAGCGCCTCACTTTAGCCCTCTCACTCCGGTGTTTTTCGGAGCCCGGGACATGGGCCCTACCCATGCAAAGCCTATGGTACAGGTTCTGGTATTTCTCAGCCAGAAAGCATAGGCTCATGATGATTTACTTACCTCAACGAAAAATATATACAACAGTGGGAAAGTGTATTCTTTCCGCAAACATTAACCTGAAATCATTGGAAAGATTGTTCAGAATATCCCATACATATATCTATGAATTATGAATTATGACATAAAACTGAGCTTATAGACGTTCAGCTTACACCGAGCACCCCACAATTATATAGTGCGAAACGGTGATTTGATAAGCTATCTCCGGTGGAAGAAATAGTAGTGAATGGATTAGGGAGCGTTACGGCGACCATGGAGTCGATTCACTGTACGGAACGCTAGGGTCTCGGCGGAAATGTAGATGCACTACATCTCGCTCAATAAATACTCTCCTGTCCCATTCATCAGATGACTTCAGGTGCTTCTATCGAGCTGAGTCATACAGAAGCGATAGAACGCCTCAAGTTTGCATATTGTCCGCAATTAGTTATATACTTAGAGCTTGCATCATGCAGCAGGGGTGATGGATCATAGAGGCTGCTTTACGTACATGGTATAGCCTCTTGCTCCCCATCACATTTGTGCGCTTGTCGGTCTTGTATACGATATTTGCTAGTATTTATTTGGCCGCGGATACTATCTTAATGTCCGATCTGACTTCGTCACTTGGCACCCAATTTCCGATACTTTCCCGGAAGGGCTCAGGGAGGAGGAAATTCTTGCTCAAGCCTCACAGGATCTTATTCGATTGTGCTATTATGCGTATTTTGTTATCAGCGAAGTTGGAATCCCTATAAGCCTTGCATATGGGAATACATGCAGCGCTAGCAATACATCCTAATCACCCCTCCGCAGACAAGTTACAATGATCATCACTCTCTGGATTCTAAAACACTCATAGGCCCTGCATTACTATATTTCCTAGCTCCCATGCAATGAATAGCTCTCGTAAGATAGGAGCCCTTGATTTCTCAGGTGTTAGAGAGGCATCAAGCTCCGCAGAAGTTTGAGAAGACAATTAACCACGTCATGAACGCCGTCCGCCTAGAGGGGCTTCTCTTTCCTTCAATCTGATAATCGTCCGTGTTTTTGGTAACAAACGAAACATATCTGTAATACTTATGCGATCCATAATATAGGCGTTCTTGAATAAATAGTTAAGGCTTTATTCATAATTAGGATGATAATAGCTTATGTACCACGAGGTATGCTCCGCTTATTGTTCGCTCCTCAGTTACATAAACTATGGCCACAGCTGTCCATCAAAGAAATTCTATGGGTAAGCCCTGGGCCATGGTAACACTCCAAATACAGTTATTTCATCATGCAGGCACAATCCTACCAAGCACTATGGTAGCATCTTAGCATTTGGCTGTACTCTACCTTTCTTTCTGTAATGGAATGTCTTCGTTAATATCTTCATTTACAAGTTGGTGAAACAAATATTCATGGAATGAACGTTGAATCCACCAGCTCCTGATCTGGAATGGAACTCGGGACTCTAATTTCTCTGTGAAGCTCTGGTAAACCTGCGCAGAAAATTATGTAATTTCATACTGTCAAAAGTGGATTTTTAGAATGGATCTAACAGTAATGCCGAATTAAGAAAAAGCGCACGATCTCATTTATTTAAAATTTCGGTATGCTTGTGTGCATGCCAATTCAGAGGGAATTTAAATTTAAAAAATCTGGAAGTAGGCTACTATATACCTGGAAGATTTACAATAATATCTTCATTTGTATACCAGTGAAACGAATATTCATTAAATGACCACCAAATTCATCAAATTCTGATCTGGAAAGGAATCCAAGACGCAAATTTGTCTTTGAAGCAATAGTAAACTTGCAGATAAAATGTAGTAACTTTACACTGGTGAGTTTCATTTTTAGAATCGAGTTAACACTGATTTTGATTTAAGAGGAAGAGCTCTCGAGCATATTTTCAAATGTGCAGCTTTTGGCGTGATGGACAAGAGATCAGGATTCAGCTGCATTGTGTCCACCCTCGCTGTCATGTTCCGAAGTTCCTCATGCTGCTTGCACATGCAGTGCATAGTCGAAATTACATCTCTCACTATGAGCCATCCGAAGACATGCGAAATGATTTTGAAAAACTTCATTCTGCTGCTGTTTTGCATGATTCTGTCTCCATGAACCCTCCATTTAGTTTGCCTTCTGTCGGTCATATGCCACATGTAACTCATCATGTTGCAAAGTCTGGCTCTAAATTTCTTCACGACTTCCTTTTGTCGACCTGTGATTCTGGTATTGTGGCTTCACCGATGATCTCGACAAGCTCAAGCATTTGATTTCTATGCATGGGACAGTTGCCTATGGGTTTTTTCTCACTAATTACAGAGCAGTCTGATTTCGTCTCATGTACAATAATGTAATGATACGATCCGCAATATGTAGTTCCTTCCAACTTGAACTTGTGCATGATGGTAGCGGGCTTTGTCACTTACAAGCCATATTATTATTAACTAGTCGAAATAGTACTCGATCATTCGGTACATGCACAACGAAACTAAACCTCCCGATTCCTTTCCTCTTCCTAACTTTCCAAGAAATAAATAAGATAAAACCTCCTTTCTCGCCTCTTTGCTGGTTAAACCGTTGTCTTAACAGCATACGGATATCTATCCCAGCTCCGTGAAGGGAGATAGCTCTTTCGGCAACACGGTATGGACGGTAATCTGCATTGAAAACTGCCTCAGATGAAATTCGTTGCCAATTACAAATTTTATAATAACCATTATTTGCTCAGAAATGTTTACTCAGAAATCTTTTCACAAATCCGGGCTTTCTGTTGCGGTTGAACCGAAATTCAAAACAAGATTAATGGCAGAAGTAGTGAATCACATACGGAGATTTAGGTCGAATAAATATTTCCTCCGGCTGATTCATCCTCCATACCGGTGAAATTGCAGCGTGGCTCTCCGATGGAGGTTGAATCTGCGGCGATGCAGGCTCCTCCAGATGAATCTCTGGGAGGGATTCGCGGACATCCGAAAGACCGATGCGTATGTCACGAAATTTATCAAGGGACTGTGTCTGTTCTTGCCTCTTGGGCATCCATTGCTTTGCCAGATACTCTGGAAGCTCAGACTTTTGTTCATAAACGTAAATCTATTAGAATGCTGAAGCATAAGAAGAATGTGTCACGTACCCACTAAAAAGTCGCCGAGATCCAAGCTTGTCAAAGATTACACGGGTAGATATTCATTAACTAGCTTACTCGCTAGAAGTGATGTAGGTCAGATTAATCTAGATAGCCAAATGTGGTGTGATTTAGATCATACGTTCTAAGAAAATAAAGTTCCAGTGGCTTTTTTGTCGTCCTCTACTGTAGATATGAATTACTTACACTCTTAACGAAGAAAGTTGTGTCAATTCAGACAATTGCCAGCAATACCAGTGACAATGTTGCCCTTACCCACTGAAGTTTATCGTATTAGTCAAGGAATTCATCAAAAGCCAGTTGTTCGCTGCTTACTTTCTGTTACCACATATCGCAGGAAACCGAAGCACATAAGATCAGACATCAGTAATGCGTCTAGGAACTTACAATCTTCCAGAAATCAGTGATAGGAAGCTGGATTATTCAGCGGAGCTTACCGTCTCAGATGTAAATCCGATTCTATCAGCTGTATAGTTAAGCGTTGGGAATTAAACTCACAGCCTAAATCTAATAAGTGACTTCTATTCGCTGTGAGAGTCATAGAGTATAGCTCACAGCCTAAATAAAAGAAAATTGTTGGTGATTTCATTCAGTGAAATAAATGGAACATTAGCCCACCAACTGAAAGAAATTTGAATAGCGTTAACTCCGAATTATCCGAAATTGTTACAGTTATACTCACGATCTAATAGAATTAAAGTCTCAGACGTGCTGAAAACATAATACGGCAACTTACTCGCGACTGTAGCAGGGTTGTAATGTATGATGAGGTGAAGATTAGATGACAAATCAATTGATGCTCACTCCCTGAAGGTGATATCATTTACTAGAAAAAGTAAAAGGGAAGACAAGAGATGTCTCACATGCTGGCAAAAGAAAACCATTAATGTATGGGCGCCGAAATCTCAAATACTGAAAACTTACATTCTTAATGCCATTACCACACATAACGCTAATTGTCAGTGATATTGTTTCGGAACCCTCTGGACGGACTTACAGGCTTAAAGGATATAATGAGGTAAGCAGCAGAGCTAATTAAAATGTAACAGAACTAACATTTTGCTGCCAGGAATTCTATTATCCGTCTCTAAACATAGAAATATGGGTAGCACTCACTCGCTGAATAACAATGTTTCAACAAAACATCAGAATTTTTTGACCACAGGGAAAGCTTACCACCTATAAGAGGGGAACTATTATTATCATCAAAGTAGCATTAGGGGGTCTGAAGCACTTACAGACTAAGTAAGGAAAATATCACCAAGAGAAATATATTTACATTCTGAGGTGCTTACCCGCTGAAATGAAAAAGTCGAGCTTCTGTAGCCACACGATAGTTGCTACCATTAACACTCACTTGCTGAGATAGTAAATAAATCTCGGGTTAGAGACGGCGAGTCAAAATATTGCGAACTTACTCTCTAAATATGAAGAGAGATTAAGAATGGCGGTATATGAGAGATAAAAAAGTTCACCCACACTCTGTGAAAAAAATTTTAAACACAAAAACCCAGCCAAGAATAATTACTGCATCTTACCAACTATAAGTCGGAAATAAAAATCATTATACGTTAGTCGCGATATGTTATGGTACTTACAGACTGTCGAACAATCCAAGCTAGTGGTTAGACACATACATAAAATATAGTTGTTAAACTCACAGCCTGCTCAACATTATTATCATATATTCATTGGTAGAAAAATCAGAATTACTCACTCTCTGAAGAGAAATAAGGCAAGGTGTCGTTAATGGAGGCAATGAATAGAATAAAATCTTCTTACTGGCTTTGGTACATTCATACTCAAATTCAGCGATGTAATAACCGATTTCGTCTAAAAACTCACCATCTGGACATAAACTGAGTAATAAAGCGTAGACGGCTAACCAATCACTCACAACCTAAGTGAAGATTAGCTCGGAACAACAGCTGATCCAAAATAATATGCTGCTTACAGGCTTCAATTGGATTCGATTCATTAATAGCTGAAAATTTGTTGACCAAACTAATTCAAACGAACTCACCTTTGACGTCTAAAAGACAGTGAAGGATAATAAAATAATTTCGGAGGGGGTCTTACATCATTCTGTGAAAAACGTCGGGTGAGTGAAATCCCGAAAGAAAGAACTGCAAGCAACGTACGTTCTGGACCTAAATAAATACATCTGATACTGGCTATATTTCGCGTCGTATAATGCGACTCACTCTCTAAGAATAGCATGAGAAAGATACATGTTAGGATCTACTTAGATGCCTCACGCACTCTCTGACAAAAAAGCAACGATAATCAAGAAGTCAAGAGACGAAGTATTACATGGTATGTAAATTGACGCTCACGTTCTATAGATAACAGCGTAAGTACTGAGGGTCGATACTGGACCAAATATGCGACTTACTTGCTAAAATACCAAAAATGAATGTGCTCAGTGGCTCTTGCGAGGCAAGAATGAGGACTTGCATGCTGAACAAAATGGATGTTTTCATCTGAGTTAATCATTTCAAGTTTGCGATATATGGAAGTCGACCTACAAGCTAGAATTAACAGGATTAAGAAGAGGATTTAAAATCTGAGAGCCCGGCATACCAGCTGGTTCATTTCAGGGTTTGGGCGGTCATGAATATTCGGGCACCGGGGACATCTTACCTCCTATCGATATCTGAGGTTATAATATCTATAATCTGGCAGATTCTCGAGAAGAACTTACCATCTAAATACACATAAATGAAGTCTCAGGATCTCAAAATTTAGATTGCACCAACCTCCTGCAAAATTTATTTATTTCTGTTTTTCCATGCAAAGACAAAAACACATACCTTCTAGAAAATAAAGAAACTTCCATCTTCAATGGCTGGTAAATATTATGGAGTTACCCACCCTCTAAAAAAGTGCAGAAGATGCTTAGTTACTAATCCCATAAGTAATAGTTCCGAACACTGCACCTGAACTAGGTTCATAATTCCACAGAACATCGAGAGAAATTCTTGCTTATGATCTATATTTTCCTGTATATAGCTCCAAATTAGCCAAGAATGCATATGACAAGAATATAAAACTGTCCCTTATATCGTATAACAAGCTGAAAAATATCTTCCCCAGTTTGACTGATTCCAAGATGTCTCCCAAGATTATTCACCCAAGTTTCAGACCATTCTACTCTAAGATTCCTCAGAAACCGCAGCATTTCACTCTGATATGAGTGAATAGAGTCTGCCCCATGAGCCTTCCCAAGCACCTGGCTCATATGACGGTACCAGTGTTGACAAGCATAAGTTAAAGCATAGTTAGCATATTCTGAGCCTATGTATGACGGGGAGCACCAGGCATCTGTCATGAACCGGACACAGTTCCTCAATAGGAAAAAGTGGTACATGACGGAATCGATCGAATATGTCCCTGAACGTGAGGGGTCCACGAGAAAGTCAGGAAGGGATGAATGATAAAACTGGACAGGCTCGGATATCTCGTGCATCTGTATAATTGATCCACAGTCCTGAAGGATCGTCAAGATATCTTCAGCGGTATCCAGGCCGAGCAAGTAAGCAATAGTCTCAGCAGGAAGCTGCATATAGAGACAAACTAGGGTACCTAGGAGGTCAAGGAGCTGTTCTAGCTCAGAATGGTCGCGGGGAATCTGTGAAAGAACTTGTCTGTAGAGGGCGTCAAGACCACGATGGCAGTCCATAACTTCTTTGAGCCTCTTCAAAGGGTACCCTGACTGTTCTACGAAGCGAAGCAGGGTGGATGCATAGATAAATAATCCGTCGGTCTTAACCGCAATTGCCTCGAGTTCTTCGACAGATGGCCAAGGTGGGTTTACAGATCTCAGCGTGGATTTGCGCTTTCTCATGTACATATCAGCGAATCGCATCCGAAGAAGCACGTGAATGTCGGTATGGGCACGGAAATCCCAAAGATTAATGTGAAGAGCCACTGAGGAATCCGAATAGAGGTCGAAAACTTCTTTTATCTTGTCGTTTGCGCGGCTGGTCAGTAGGAAACGAATTGGCGAGGAAGGGGAGATAGATGCTTTCAAGAGGACGTCAATAAGTTTAATAGCACCCTCTTCCTTGCACTCATCAAGCCCATCTACTGGGATGACTATGGCAAGTGGAATAGATCGTGCATGAAGCCGAACGAGGTCGAGAACCAAAAGTTTGAATTGATTCTCGAGGCTCTGGGTCAATATCGTTGGGTCCCTTTTGAGAGTGAGATACATGTCCTCCTGGATAGCCGGAAGTGATATGGCAAGCTGATAAGCGACGGTAGGGAAGAAGTTGGCGACGTGATTGCGGGTAGGATCACCACGAGCGAAAAAGAAGCTTGCTGCTAGTCTTCCTTTAGGAAGAACTTGGGGGCTGATCTCATGGGTCTCGAGCCTCTTCGAAATGGAATGTGCGATGGTTGATTTCCCAGAACCCGCAGGACCATATAGCCAGCACACCAAAGGACCATCAGGACGATCCACCCACTGAGTGATCCTCTCCATGACTTCTTCACGAGTACCCGGGAGACAGTCAGATGAAGTTAATTCACGATTATAGGAATTGTACGCTGCTCCAAGGGCGGCGCGATCTTTCAGGATATCGAAGACTACAACAGTATTGGCCACTAAGCCCAGTTCACAATCGAAAGAGATGATTCAATGTGCTCGTACCAGTCTGTCCCTCAACCACATTGTTAATGTTCCCAGAAACACTCGTAATATTCCCACCTGATATGAGGATTTTTGAAGCGTTTTGGAAAACAGACATATCACCGTCGGCGCTTACGAGCTATCCTCGTCGGTACTGCTGTTGTGTTTAATGAAGATAAGGAACGGCAATTGATGCGAGATGAGTGGCGAAGCGCACGCCGCATGCTGTGCACCCTTCTCAGTTCTCACAAGTTGGGGAGTTTCAAAGTCCGGCCCGATTTACTGACGTGATCGAACCCAGACCCACTCAGGACCACTTCCTTTTCTGGACCATGGCTTGCACTTGCATCACCATCGTAAAGCTCACTGAACGGGTACACTCATTATTTTTATGGTAGATTTTCCGAAATTCTGGTGGTGTAGTGGGTAGGGGAAGCCTACAACTTAACGCAGCACATTTTCTCGCTTTCGATACGGAGATTGTCAATGAAGTCGGGATACTTACTCAAGGTTAATATATTCCGCTATTCCGCAAGAGCGTTGATGAAGGTTCACAGCTTTCGCTGCGCCCTGGCACCATTATATAATGAAATCACGGTTGATCCTATATAGTTAGCCGATCAGCAGGGCCAATAACATGTAGAATAACTATAAATACCATACGAGAGGATGTACATCCCAGCTGAGGCTTCTGGCCATATTCAGGTCGCAGTATCGTTCTTTGGGCCGCGTATTAGAGTATTAATCGACATAGTATGAAGGAGGACACTGTTTAACTCAGATGCGCAAGTAATTCATCATAAGTCTGGAGCGGTTTCTCCTCTAGCAACAAATGGTCAGAAGTAAATAAAAGGAGAGCACACGGAATGAGTGTACTCAATGTCTTGATGAAGGCCTAGATTATCATTCGGTCAGTGACTATTGCAGCATATCATCCACAAGAGACTTACGTAGCTCATAGCTCCAACTGCCACTCCACCGTGAAATGTATCTGCACTAGTTTCATCGTCTTTGCAAGCGGCAAACGAGATCTGAAGAGTATTATAATATTAGCATAGCTCTTGAATCCACTATTTGTCTTGAAACTAGAACTTACAACATCGGCACGTGGAGCCCCACGGCTCTCTGCCCGCTTGCTGATGCGATCCAAGCCCCTAAGACGTCCGTGCGCAGAATGCTATATATATTTTGTAAAGAAGCCCCGAAAATAACTCTTTTATTGTCTACTTACGAGATATGGAAGGTCTAAACAAGTTTGAAGATGTCACTCAAAGTAATTTTATGAACTTGCGGAGCGAAACTGACCAAGAACTGTTCCAGAATGACATGACCGACACGAATGAGATCAACTTCCTGAGCACTTAAGGAGGAAAAGTAAAATGCTAACATCGAATACTGCCTGAAGGTGTGGAACGAATCAATATCGACCTGAATAGAAAGAGAAAAAAATACTCGCAGTTAAACGACATCGGGCAGGGAGAGGGTCCACTAAGACTTTGTACAGCTCCTGCAATTAAAATATGTACTGAGCGTTGCCATGAAGATGCTTGAAACTCGAAGACGAACATGGTCAATAATGGCTTTCGTCTTATCATAGTCGACAGGATATATCACTGGAGAAAGGTTTAAAGTCGCGCATTTTCCGTTTTAGAAAATATGCATACCTTCGTCAAGTCTATCGGCTTCCATTCCAGTCTCATCCTTCTATTGTCCACCATGTCCGGAATCTTCGAGTAAAAAGGCGTTATTTCAGTTAAATGCTTGACTTTGAGACATAAAAATACTTTACAGTGTAAGAAAAGAAAGTCATGCTTTCTAGCACTACGCACGAGCCAATTCATAGCATCCAACATCTTCTTGCGCGTCGGCATTATGGAGTGACCATCGTCCGTAAGCAGCATGACGTCACTCTTTCTGGATCCATGGTATTCTTATATTCTGTCAGTAAGACATGGCCTATGCTGCTATGAGGTGCTAACCATGAAAATACTGATGAGATAGTCCCTCATATGTCGCGCGTCATTAATGCATCCTTTTAACTCATCTCGTTGCCCAATGTAATTGATTCCGATCTGAAATTCATCACATATTAGTATATTGAACCAATAATATTGCAAGATTCACTCGCCCAAACTGCTTTCTTCCGTCCCGTGCACTTTGACCAGCAGAAATCTAAAGCTGGCAGATTACGCATCAAATTGCCTTTCTGCGTGTAGTAAACGGGATTGGTGACAGGAGGTGTAGTATATTGATAATGAGAATGACGGCGTTTCCGGGTCTCACATGGGAGAGTCGGGGCATAGTGAACATGGAGAGACTTCGATGCTGGTATAAAATTAGAATATTAAGTTTGTTGTGCTGAGTGAGCTCGAGGTGCCGAATGAGCTTTCGGAATACTGTAAGGCATATGCAGGTAACCGATCTGCTGCTGTGGATAGGGAGAGTTCAGATACCTTCCTAGATTGCCGTTCTGTTGGTGTTGATGTGAACCAGAAGGATGCTGGCTGAAATCCTTATACGAATTTTGACGGGCAACCAGAAATTGCCGTGGCTGAGCGTGGTGAGCGTGCATAGTTTGTACATATTTACTGGCGAACATTGGCGTG
>JASFDE010000445.1:0-12489 GCA_036937135.1 Nidula niveotomentosa | reverse complement strand
ATTATCTGGATTACCCCCGTGATCTGCATCGCTGTAGGAGGTAAAGAGCTCGTTGGATATGGTGCCTGGTGAGTAGCGCAATACAATATCCAAAGTTCCCTTCAGGTAGCGGAGGAGTCGCTTGAGAGCTGTCCAGTGTTCTTTGCTGGGGTTTCTGCTGAAGCGCGAGAGTACACTGACAGGATATGCAATATCTGGGCGTGTAGCAATAGCAAGGTAAGCTACGGCTCCGAGAATGTTGATGTAGGGGATGTGCTTCATCTCCCTCTGCTCTTCCTGAGTCAACGGGGACATAGACAAGGATAAGGAGACATTTGGGTCGAGAGGCATAGTGACAGAGTTGCAATCAGACATGTTTGCATGCTCGAGGATGTCAAGAATGTATTGCCGTTGTGATAGTAAAATAGATTGTTCTCCACAGTTGCGCTCGATCTTGACACCAAGTAGATAGCTTGTCTCTCCAAGGTCCCGAAGTTTGAAGTGAGTCTCAAGCTCCTTGATAACATGTCGAATGGCAGTCTTGTCCTGAGCAGCAATAGTCATGTCATCAACAAAGACAGGAGCTATAATGCGACTATCATCAGAGTCACGTCCGTATACCCACACACTGTGCTCACAGCAGATGCATGCAAATCCCATGCTGACTAGAACTGCATGAAGTTTCTTATGCCATTCATGTCCAGCTTGTTTGAGGCCATATAAGGAGCGTTTCAGACACAGTGCCCATGAGCAATTGGATGTCTGAAAACCTTCTGGCTCGTGCATGAACACAGTGTCATTAAGCTCACCATTGAGGAATGCAGACGAGATGTCAACACTCCAAAGCTCCAGATTCCTGAGAGCTGAAAGTGCTAGCACTGCACGGATAGTGGCCCATTTTGGTGTTGGGGAGAATGTTTTGGTGAAGTTGAAACCTGGTTGTTGTGAGTACCCCTTTGCTACCAACTGTGCTTTGTATCGCTCAATCAATCCATCTGCATTCCATTTAACCTTGAAGACCCAACAGCTCCCAATTGCCTTGCGTCCTGGAGGAAGCTTAACTAGCTTGAAAACTCCATTTTCGATGAGTGAGTCCATCTCATCCAGTGCTGCTTGATACCACTTAGCAGCCTCTGGTTCAGGTTGTGCAAGTGCTTCTGCTAGGGTTCATGGTTCATTATTGTTAGACGAAGTTGTAAGGGCATATTCAACATGACAGCAGAGGGCTGTGTCCAGTGCTTCTGATAAGGTGAGATAGCCACTTTCTGGATCCTTGCCACAGTCAATGTAACTCATCCCCGCTAGGATTTGTTCATTGCTGAGGCCTGGATGAGAGGGACTTTCTGGTGGATCGGCTGCTTTAGGCTCAGAGATCAATGATGAATTAGCATCCCCAGATTGTGGTGTTGACCACTCGCCATGGTAATTCCACGGAGGCTTGTTTTCAGGCTGCTTCTGACATAGGCAGTATTCTCGGCCAGTATTTAGTTCAGGAATGATGAGGCCATCTTTTCCAAATTTGGGCTCAAGATGTGCACGAGGTGGACTCATAGATGGAAATGGAGATGGTGATAGAGGAGTGGGAGAGGTAGGTAGGCTTGGAAGAGACATAAGAGGTGACCCCCATGGAGTTTCAATAGCAGGTAGTTGTGGCAAAGGGAGTGGATCTAGTTGTGGAGTAGAGCTGGCTTCAGTAGGTGCAGAGTCGGATTCACCTGCTCCCCCTCGATGAGGCACCTCTGAAATGACAGGGAGATCTGAAACAGTGGGCGGCAAAGTGACAGTGGAAATTGGAGATGATAAGATAGATAGATCACTGAAAGGGTTTGTTAAATTCTTTACATTTCCTGGAAATACATGTTCGTCAAAGATGGCATGGCTGGACTCAACAAATTTCTGTGTTTGCAGATTGTAGAATATCCATGCCTTCTTTCCGGAGGCATATCCTACAAATATACACTTTGTGGCATGTGACTGAAGTGCTTTGTGTTGCTTCTTCCTGACGAGGACATATGCTAGAGAGCCAAATACTTGGAGGTGGGAGAGATCAGGCTTTTGTCCTGTCCATTGTGTAAAAGGAGTGGTGTCTGGAAGTGGACATGTTGGACACTGGTTTCGAACATGAACAAAAACTGCAACTGCATGCCACCAGAAAGTGCCAGGAAGTTTGGATTCTGCTAAAAGTGTCTCTGTGCCCTCAATGATTGTCCAATTGGCACGTTCTGCAACACCATTCTGATATGGCTCATCAGTCTCAGTATGCCATTGCTGAATCCTATTGTCAAGGCAGAACTGTGTGAAGGGACCACCAATGTATTTGCCCCCTTTATCATCTTGAAATTCAATGATATGAAGCCCCTGGTTTGCATTTTCCGCATATGCCTTGTAGACTTTGAAAGCTTCAAATGCCTCACTCTTCTGCTTGAGAGGATACACAGCCCAAAAGCGTGAAGAGTCACATATAAACGTGATCCAGTATTTGTAACCTTCTGGTGTTGCAGTAGGGAGGGATCCCTTCAAGTCTGAGTATACACAAGCAAGTTTCAATGGAAGAGGAGTGTGAGGTCCTTTTGGGATATTATGGTGATGATGCTTGCCTGCAATGCAGGCTTCACAGATGGGATCTGGTGATGCCATTGTTATACACTTCACCCCAGTGACCAGCTTCTTTTCGATCATCTGGCGAATTGTATCAGAAGCCAGGTGTCCGCAACGTCGATGCCAAAGAGCAAGATTCATAGGACAGGTGCTAGTTGTGCTGGAGTTTGTAATGACCATCATAGAGCTTGCACTGAAGATTTCAGTTCTCCCTTGCAAGCATCCAACATTGTTGTTGGTTATATCAGCAGAGAATTGAAGTTTACCACCATGCTGGAAATTAACTGTTGAGTTTTCAATGTTAATGCTGTAGCCTTTTTCGCGAGTGAGGTGAAATGGAGACAATAGATTGTTATGCAGTGAAGGAACATGTAGAACATCATGAAATTCAACTGGATCCATTTCCTTCCCATCCTCGCTCCTTGGCCTAAAGACAATGAGACCAACACCCTCTGAGTAGATATACGAATCATCAGCAAGACGAATAGGAACCATATGCGGGGCATACATCTTGAACCAGGAACGGTGTGGGGTCATGTGACAAGAAGCGCCTGTATCCGTATTCCAGTTAGATGATGCCGGAGAAGAGGGATCAATACTTGCAAGGCTTGCAGTCTCCTCCCTTGCTTCTGCTGTTGCTCCCTTCTCAGTCTTCATATCACCTCCCTTGGACTTTCCCTTCCCTTTGGGTGCTGAAGCTTGCTCTTGGTCCTGCTGCTGTGAGTATCGCTTGGTGTAACAGCTGTCCTCTGTATGGCCAACACAAAGACACCAGGTGCATTTTGCAGTTGAGAGAGTGGAAGAAGAGGCAATAGCGGCAGAAGCCTTCAGAGCAACAGCTGGATTAGTCTCATGAAGTTTTGTATTTTGTTCCTGGTTGTGAAAAGCCGAGCGAAGACTGGCAAGTGTGAGTTTATCAAGAAGGAATAGCAATGTAACAAAGCCATTGTACTCCTCAACAGGCAGAGCACAGATGAGCGCCATACATTGAAGCTCCTTGTCAAGCTGCTGGAGACCAAAATGGGAAGGGCGAAGTGACTTGATATGTGTCATTGCACGTGAAACGTGCCCAAGGAGGTTGGTGAGGCTCTCGCTGTCCTCCTTTTGGATACTGAAGAAGGCCTCATATGCATTGAATTGTGGGCCAGGCTTGCGTTGCTGGTGTAACTCCTTCAGTTGGTCCCACATCTCCTCAGGATCACTCTGGCAGTCCCGAACATGATCTTTTTGAGAATCATCAATGGAGAGGAAGATGGTGCTAGTGCTGGAGTCCACTGTCTCTTTCCAATCTTTATGGTCAAGCCGTTCCTGGTGTGTAGGATGGTCGGGGTCTGCATACTCTGGCTTGGGATAGCTCCCCCTTCCTAGAACAGGAAGCCATTCACAGCAAATCTTGAGGTAGGACTCCATGTTTTTGCTCCATGGGGTGTAGTTGCTTGGATTGCTGGAGAGGTCTGCAAAGTTCTTCTTCACACCGTCACTGGCAACCATGGTTGAAGTGCTCTTTGGGAGCATGAACCTGACGCACAAATCAGTTCGGATGAAGTCCACACAAACACCACGGGGCCCTTAACCTATTGGGGGGAGGCACAGTAGACTGAGAGTCGACGGTCAAAGTTAATTTGTAGTGAGTGAATGACGAGAGTGAGTCTTACCTGAGAGTCGACGGTCAAAGTTAGAAGAACTTTGACCATCACCTCAGGATTGTTGTGGCGAAAGCAACCGCTGTGATGGAAGTAACGGTGGTGGGAGTTTCGACACACGAAGGGAGAGAGGAACTTAGAACGACCGTGGTAACGATTCTAAATTCACTGGCGTCTAGCTACGTACGAAGATGTATATATAAACATAACTAGGTCTGTAGCCAAACAAGTACAAAGTTTGGTAAGTAGGAGAAGCACTGGGGGGAGTTTGATAATCATAAGGAACAGGGGAGAACGACGGGATAGGGGGATCAGACTTGGTAAGATGGAAAGGTGAAGAGAGGGAACAGTTTGGCAGTTGGATGAATGGAATAAAGGGAGAATATGAAATGTGGAAGAACATATGAGACTCGGTGTGACTGTTGTGACATTGATGGGAGCTGGGATTATCCGGGCCATTACACCTGCCCTCCAGGGAGGCCATAGGGATCCCTTAAGCTGAAGGGGAGGCCGAGGTTGATGCGGTGGAATCAACAGGCATGTGCTCAAAGTCGACCTCGTGCTTGGCGTCCTCGTTGTCCAATTCCATAACCATGGTTGAGTGAGTATGCTTCTTGGGTGCAGGAGCCTTCTGTTTGCGGCGGCAAGTGATTGCTTCAGTGCATTTGAGATTTCCCTCAGCGGCATGCCATAGCATGTTCTGAACAATTTTCTGGTGCTTCGGGTTGCAGTCGACGGATAGACTGCCTTTGCGAACAAGGCCGGCGTCTTTGGGCTTGATGAGAAATATGGTTGGGTTGATGGGGTTGCTGGAAATGGAGAACTCCTGTGTGTGAGAGTTGTAACGCGCAAAACGCTGCGTGCCCGAAAAATGGTCATTGAAGACCCGTGCAAGGAAGTCCTGTCCGGCGGGAATGGACATGACATTGCCCTGTTGAATATATATATTGTTTTGTGCAATTTTAAGCACTTGGGCAGCGGTGAAGATGATGCAAGGACCAGTATTGGAGGGATCGGATACAAAGAATAGGTGACGCAAGGTACGTTCAATGTAGGGATGTACAACTGTTGGATAGGACTGTTTAATGGTGGATTGGGGTGCCATGTCAATTGAGTGAGGGACGCATCGAAAGTGGATGCGAGAAAGGGCGTGGGCAAATTGCTGAGGAAGGCTGATGATGTAGGTTGGAAGATGGGTGAAGAACAAAATAAACAAAGAGGAAGTGGGGGAATTTGAGCTAGCAGGAGAGGTCAAGAATTTAAATGAGATAGCACTGGCATAGATCTGAGGATTGTGTGCAGGCGGGAGACCGTTTCCTTTGGGCAGATCAGAAATTTTATTGATGCCCAGAAGCTCAAAGTAGGAGGTGAGTGCATTCAGGTGAGACACTTGATGATAGGGGAGCCATGTTGTGTCTCCTGATTTCCATTTGACCTCAAAGATCAAATTTTGCTTCAATCCAGCATGTGATGAGATTGAATTGACAGCCCATTCACCATCTGTGTCACCAGTTATGTTGACTTGTGATTCTAGTTGCCTGGGGAAGAGTCTGTTGTCGTTTGGAATATGTATGCGTAATAGCGATGCATGAAAAGCATTGTGGACTCCTCTACGCTTCAAGTCCGCTGGGAGATCTAGGCAGTAAGTTTCATTTCCAAAATCACTAGTGATCTCATAAGGACCGATGTACTTCGGTATTAATTTATGTGCGAGTCCTTTCAGGAATGTAATATTCTTTGTTGATAGATAGACTAGATCCCCTTTTTGGAACGGGGAGGGACATCATTTCTGGTTTGCTTCCCTAGTCTGTTTAATGCGGGCAGCTAATATACTATCATGGGCTGCCATGAGAGCAAGTTTCTTTTGCAATGCAAAAGTGCGAATGGATGGGTATTGATCCTTGGCAGGCAAATCCCAGATCATCGTCCGAGGTAGGCTTCCAGTATTTAGAAAGAAGGGGGAATACCCAGTACTTTCGGATCTTGCGAGGTTTATGGCGAATTCAATTGCAGGGAGCTTTGCAACCCAATCTCGTTGGTTTGTGCTAATACGTTGGCGGAGCATTTGTGTCACTGTCCTATTTGCTCTTTCTGTCGAGCCATCTGTCTGAGGGTGGTAAGCACTAGACATCTTAAGTTTGGTGCCTACTAATTTATGTAGTTGTTTCCAGAATTTGCTGGTGAACAATACATCGCGATCGCTGATAATATTCTTAGGCAGTCCATGGAGCTTATATATGTTCTCAAACATTAGCTCTGCCAGCTGAATAGCATTTTAAGTAGTATGGCTGGGGATCAGATGAACCATTGCGGTTAGCAGACAAATGACCACTGTAATGGAGTTAAATACACCGTCTCTGTTCTTAGATTCCGGTAATGGGCCTACAAAATCCATACCTATTGACTCCCATGGTTGAGTGGGGACTGGCAAAGGATTCAATAATCTGTAGGGCTTTTGATTATTTGGTTTGCTCTTCCGGCAAACGGAGCATGTCTCGCAGTAGGCTTTAGTATCTGATACCATGTCTTTCCACCAGACATGATCCCTTAAGTAACTGAGCATTTTATTTGCTCCTAAATGAGCAAGGAGCGAGTGTGCTTCAGAAATAATTAGTTCTCTGATACTTCAGCCATTAACAAAAGTTCGAGGAATGCATAGGGAGCGGTAGCTGTTATTTTTGAGGTATATGATTCCATCAGAGACTTCGAAATTGCGGAAATCCAATGGTTTGTCAATTATCATTCGAAACATGGGGTTGCATTCATAGTTTCCCCTCAGGTGGGAAATTACATTGATGCCATCTTGGCTGTTGGATAGTAGCGAAATGAAGGATGGGTCTGGCAGATGAGCTTCTTGTCTTAAAATAATTGATTGTTCCGTGGTAGTGTCAGAAACTAAGTCTGTTGGTTGATCCATATTTGGAGACAGATGTTGTGGAGTGTTATCATCAGAGGCCAACGGTGTGTCGCCATGCAAGTCAACTGTTGGTTGGTTGGGTTCTTCCTCGGGGGTAAGAACCGAAGGAGGTGGTGGTAGTACCCTACTCTCGCCCTCCTTTCGTTCTTGTCCGGGGAAGAGTCTGTTGTCGTTTGGAATATGTACGCGTAATAGCGACGTGTAAAAAGCATTGTGGACTCCTCTACGCTTCAAGTCCGTTGGTTGATCCATATTTGGAGACAGACATTGTGGAGTGTTATCATCAGAGGCCAACGGTGTGTTGCCATGCGAGTCAACTGTTGGTTGGTTGGGTTCTTCCTCAGGGGTAAGAACCAAAGGAGGTGGTGGTAGTACCGTACTCTCGCCCTCCTTTTGTTCTCGTGGGCCTTTGAGAACAAAACAGCCTTTCACTCATTTGGCAAATTTGTGTGCAGTTTCCAAATGAGGTGGTGTTTTGATTGGCTTAGGTACTTGGGAGCTACATCAAACAACTACCTGGGCCTGTAATCCGGCCAGAAGCGGTGCTGTAGTTTTGGTGAGCTTGAGGTCATCGTCATCAATGACGTCGAAATAAGTGTATTCACTGCGGGCTTGAATAGTACCTGGGTTGTCATTAGAGTACATGCGAGATAAAGCATCTGCCACTACATTTTCCACACCAGGAACATACTTTACAGTGAAATCAAAGGCAGAGATTTTTTCAAGCCAATGTGCCTGTTGTCCGGATAAATTCTTTTGATTGAGTAAATGTAATAGGCCTTTATGGTCAGTTACCCAATAAAAGTGGGTCCCTTGTAATATATCACGGTGGCGTAGCATGGTTTCTATGCCTGCAAAGGCCTCAATCTCATGGACCGGATAGTTCTGTTGCACGGAATTTAGCTTGGCAGAATAAAATGCTGCAATGCAAGCAGTTTTCCAGTCTGGTCCTTGACTGATGACTCCCGCTATACCTGTAGCACAGCCATCAGTGATCATCCAAATAGAGTCAGCATCTGGGCCATATTTGATTGGAGTGCGGGAGTGATCCCGTACTAATTGAACAAGGTGTTTGACGTCTTCAAAAGCGCGCTGCTGTGTGAATCCCCAGCGGAAAGGGACTGTATCTCCAGTAAGAGCACTGAGAATTCCCATCGGAATATGCACATTTGGGACGTCGTCTGCGAGATAGCCCACAGATCCTAAAAATCCACGAAGAAGGTCACGGTTAGTTGGTGTTTTCCAACTAACTACAGTAGAGACCTTGTCCAGGTCCATATGGATGCCAGTATCATCTATAATGTGGCCTAAAATATGGAGTTCATCAGGGAGGAAATGGAGTTTATTCTTGCTGAGGTAAAGCTTTTGTTTGTGAGGGATCTCAAGAACAATTTCAATGTGTTCTATGTGCTCCTGTAAAGAGGACAAATATATGATAATGTCATCTAGATATACATCTAGAAAACAACTAATGTAGGCCAAGAATATATGATTCATCAAGGCCTTGTAGGTGGCCGGTGCATTACAGTCACCTTGTTGCATCACACGACTGACAATATTGCCATCTGGAGTGGTTACTGCAGTTCGGTGAACATGAGTCAGGTCAATTTGTATTTGTTCATATGCTGCTTTGAGATTCAGTGCTGACCTGAACTTGCATGCTGCAACCCGTCGTAGAATACCCTGTGTGTCAGGTAATGGGGATGTCATTTTCACTGTATTTGCATTTTGTTCACGCAAATCAAATACAATGTGCAATTCCGGAGCACTTTTGGAGCTTTTTGGTTTTTGGATAAGCATCATGGGGACAGTGTTACGTGCTGAAGTGATTTCCCAATGTCCTGAGCGGATGTAGGCATTGCGCTTTTCGATCCATTGGGAGCATAGTGCTTTGGAACAGTGTGAAGGGCACCAAGAATATATTTTATTTTTGTCTTTTAATGGGATCGTGTGGTTAATGGCACAGAGAGGGGGAAGTTCTGTTTCCGAAACATCTTTGCAAAGTGGACTAGCACGTAGTGTTAGGTATTGTCGAGCTTTATTAATGTCACTGTCACCGAGCGCAATTGAGTTCACAATGATCACTGCTGTTGCTTTTCCTTGAATGGCATCTGGCTCATCGCAGCCAATGATAATTCGTGATGGATTAAATCCAATGCAGATTTGATGTTGGAACATGAACAGGGTTCCTAGTATGACATCATAATTGGATAGGTTAATAATGTCAAACATCCTGTTATCACTGATGTTCTGATACTGGACTTTTGCAGTGATGCAAGCATTGATTTTAGAGCGTGATCCCTGAACTGCTAAATGCAAATCAATAGGAGTGTCAAGAGTATTGCGAGAGAGTTTCAATTGATCTGCAGTGTTAGTAGAAACAAAATCTCCAAGGGATCCTGAATCTAGCAAAGCACGAACGGGATGCCCATTCAGTTTTATGATGATTACAATTGGTTTGGGTACTGTTCGGATAGCATTTTTCGGTTTAGCAGAATTTTGCTGGACCGCTGCATAGGCACCTCTCATGATTTGAACTCCATTGAGCTGAAGTTGAGATTCGCGACCAAGGGCTCGGATTCTACGAGCATTGGCCAGTAATTCAAGAATGAATGGCACTATTCCTGCAAATTGCTCTTCAACATTGTCAGAGGGACTTGACAGCTCCCCATGTATGCGATTAACCAGGTCTTGCAGTAGAATTTCCTGGTTTGAGTGTAAGTCAGCAATTTTTACTTCATCAGGATTCCAGCCATCCTGTGTAGTTGTAGAGTACCATTTGATAAGATCGAAATGTTCATTATGAATGTAATTGTCTCGCAACAATACTATAATATTGAGGTGATAATCATGGATGAAATAATCTCCTTGAGTGGTACCATCTCGTCACACAAAAAATCTTTCTTCCGGACCACAGGTGGGTTGGGCTACCAATAAATGGGTATTAATTCCATCTCGGAGTAGGTATGAGGCTATGATAGCACATGCATATCCCATACTTGCAGTTTTAATTGGGACTGTGTATCTAGGTAAGCCTAGATGTTCCGCAAGATGAATAGCATACCAATGTGTTAATTGAAAGTATGGGTTATCAAGTAGATTCATAGGTACATCAGTGTCAAAATTATGCAAGTAATCAAAGATATAATACCATTCTGGTTCTACTTGAATGACTCAGAATCGTTTAGGTTTGTTTAGTAGGCGCTTAACTAGTTCATCTCCAGGGTACGTTTGAGGTACATTTAATAAGTATTCTGATACCATGGAGAGTGCTTCGCCCATATAGGCGTGAGGAATTCGAGAAGGATCATATTCGTACCAGTTAGGTTTGTGTGGAGTGATTGACTCGTACTTCTGCTCAATGCCATGGATAAACATAGCTCCTAAAGGTAGGCCTTCAAGAACTTCAACTTTGTCAGTAGTAGGAGCTGATCCTTCAACATAGTCAGGTTGAATATTGAAGTGTGCAAGCCCAGGAGGTTTTCTGCTACTTGAACTCACGATGCTCCCTTTGGTGCAATTACGGGATAAATGTCCTGGTTCCTTACAACAGAAACATTTTCCCGTAGCCAATAATTCTGTCCTTTCTTTTTCCGACATGGGAGGAGTAGTCCACTGGGGTTTGCGATTAAATTTGTTATGTCATCCGGAATTATGGCCTTGTTGCCCAGTATTCCGTGAAGGAGTAAATTGATTGTTACTATTGTTAAATTGATGCAGTTGTTGATCAGTACCATTATTTCTGTACTGGTTATTTGAATAGGAGACCTGTCTCTCCTGGTGGTTTATTGGTTTCGAGAAACGTCCACTAGGGGTCTTGTTATGTGGATGGCCATTCCCTGGCCAGGTCAAGTTTCCTGAGGTTGCAGTAGATGTGCCAACATTACTATGGGGGTTTTGTGAACGGTGATTTGTATTATTGAACACACTTTCCGAAATTTCAATGATTTTGGCGCCGTTACGGACCTCATCCCATGTAGAGATTTTAGGATTATAGCCATCACGCCAGAGGCCCTTCTGAATGATGGGCCTAAGGCCATTCCATAATTTAATTACCATTTTGTGTTCGTCAATGGTACCAATCATATTATAGAGTTCTTCAAGCTTGTGAACATAATCTGAAACATTCTTATCCTGCTGATAAAATCTTTCCAGCCGTTTACAAATTTGCATCCAATAGTTAAGTGGAAAACAGTAATTTAAAAGTTCCTTAAAAAATTCCTGTAATGTCCACTCATCTGTATTCATAGACACCTTTTGAGTGAAAAAGTCGTATGCTTTACCTGTTAAGTAATATGACAGGATAAAAACTTGTCTATGAGACCGGACTTTACTGTCCTGGATATATGCAGTGCCTTCCCATACAAATCTATGATAAGTGCGTGCATCTGCAGCTCCATCATATTCCTTCGGTGGAATTGGCTTAATTAATGTTTGTTGGGATGATTTGGACCGGGACCGTCTTCGGTGACGACGAGCATGCCTATGTCTATGACTACGGCCCGGTCGCCGAGATGATGGTGTACTGGTCATAGAGGAGGGACTAGATTCTGATCCAGAGGAAGAATCGTCTCCCGATGATGGGTCATCCGGATTGTTAGAATTATTTCCAACATCTTGAAGTGCCCTGCTGAGATAACTTTGAGGGGCAATTTGAGCGACAGGCTGACTTTCAGCAGTGTTGTTCTGGATCCGCACAGCTCGTGCATTAGCCGGTTGTCCTTGAACAACTTCGTTAATCATATGGCTGTGAGATTCTGACATAGGGGTGACTCCATGTCTTTGGACTTGCTTCTTGCATGAAGTTTCAGTTTCTTCGAGTCTATTCAAATTTTTGGCTGCATATGGGGGTGCATCTTTCTTATGGGCCGAGCGTTGTTTCGCGAATGCTTCTAGTGCAGTTCTCTGAGCATCCAAGTCCACATCGGACTTGATATTTCCCCAGTTTTCAGGATCAATTCCTTTGCCTTTATCTTTAGACAGGCCTTCTCCGCATGAGCTAGCTGACTCATCACGGGATACATGTTTTTTACTGGTCATCTGGTGTTGCTTAGCAATTTCAGCTTTCTGAGCGGATGTAAGTTGTTTCTCTGCTTCAGTTATTACACGCTGCTGCTCCCTCGTGAGGGGGTTCCTTTCTGGGGCATTCAATTCTTTATTGACTGATTTATTCAAGTCTGTTTGTTGTTTTGAGAGGTCTAAGCTGCGTGCATGTCTGCGCTCAACTTTAATCCATGGCCTCGTGGGTTCTGAATCATTTTCTGATGAGTTGGACACCCTTGATGGCAAATTCTTATTATTAATATTGCCTCTATTGGCATTACTCGGATGAGGAGATTCACTATTCTCAGA
>JASFDE010000444.1:0-12496 GCA_036937135.1 Nidula niveotomentosa | reverse complement strand
CAATCATATTAGTCATCTTATTAGTCATCTTCTGAGTCATCAGGGTCAAATGGCCCTTCTGTTTTAATGTATAGGATGTATAGGATACTAGAAGTATGTAGAAACTATGCACAGCAGGTACATAAAGTCTCAGTAAGAGGACTTATGGACAATAAGATTTGCTCTCTTATTTCCTGCACATCTTGATTTCCAACATTTTCCATAGTTTTGTTTCACCAAGAATGCTAGTAAGCATCTTGCAGTTATCTATGTAGCTATGTTTCATATATTTCATATATAAGACTTGTACTTGACATCATACTACCTCAGTCCATTCTTATGCTGACTGAGGTGAATACTCCATCTTGTTATATGTTCTCATACTCTTACTAACTATCTATGTAGACTTATTTGTTTCCATAGGTTATGGGCCCCATTCTCAGCAATTAAAAGAGAGAAATTTTGTTATAACAAATCTACTGTCTAGCTATCCTACCTTCTTCTATAATGTCTACTACCACTACAAAACTTGGTGATAATTTTCTTCAAGTCCCTAAACTCAAAGTTACAGGCTCAAATTAGGTTGTCTACAAAGAGCACTTTCTCTGGTCTATTGATGCACAAGGCCTTCTTGAGCACTTGGACAGTACTAAGAGTGAGCCTCTTGATCCAATTGTTGACCAAAATGCTATTGTCACAATAGTAGGGCCACCATCATCTGGTGGTACAGCTGGTGCTTTGATTATTGGTCCTTGATAGCTGACAGCTGCAGAGATAATTATAACAGAGGCTTGGAAGAAGGAACTGAAGGCCAAGAAGCAGGGAGAAGCAATTGTCAAGCAGCAGATAGCTGGGACAATTCCAGACTCATTATTTATGAAGATTTGTGAAAAGGGGACTGCACTTGAAATCTGGGAGTTATTAGCAAATGATTTCCAGAAGAAATCTTGGATGGTGTCAGTTGACTTGCACAAGAGACTTTAGGATGAGAAGTGCATCAAGAAAGGAGATATTTGAGCACATTTCAACAAGCTTAGGACCATGCAAGAGGATCTCTCTGTAATAGGCCACTCTCCCTCTGATGATGATTTCTATGCTATTGTTCTTAGCTCACTTCCACCCTTATTTTGATGCTTATATTTCTCCTGTAAATGCTGCCTCAAGTGTTCTTGGAACCACACTTTCTGTCATATCCCAAACCACACCAAGTCCATCTCTGTTACATTCCTGGACATTTCCATGCATCTCTGGCACATTCCCACAACATTTCATACATCTCTGGACTGAACTTATCAATTCTGCACAAGTCCATCTCAGTGTCTCCATGCATCTCTGCTCATCCTCTTTTCTTATCATATCTCAATTATGTCATCTCAACTTACTATGTTATCTTTTTGTCTTAGCTTCTTTTCTTATCTTAGATCTCTGTTACCTTGTATCTACTTTGTTCCAGTTTCAGCCACATATCTCAGCCACCATTACTTTGCTTCTTTACTCAACTCCTTGCCAAGGAGTCTCCATACTTGTATATAAACTCATATATTCTCTGTAACAGTTCCTCAGTTTGTTAATTGCATCACTGTGATTCTCCTGCAATCCCCTTTCACTCTCACTCTTAGTCTCTACTCTCTTATCTCTTGTCTCCTTCTCTTTCCATCATAACAAAGGATTATCTCCTAAGTCCAATCCATACTCTGGACATCCTTACTGATTCCTACACCTAAAATCCAGAATCTTAGGATCAAGGAGAGTGCAGCTTCTTATAAGCTGAAGCCAAGTTCTGACCCCTTTGCAATGTCCTATCACTGAATTTCTGCTTCAGTGTACTCTGGGTTTTGCACCAGAGATTAATTTCTCATACTTTGCCAATCTCATTCACCTTTTCTGAGTTTCATAATCATGTTCCCATCTGAAAATACATCTCTGGAAATGGTTTATGATACTTTCCTCAGACAATATCATGAACACTCTCACTAATGAATATGAACACCACATGCTTAAGAAGGGTGGTGCAAAGAAGGAGGACAATGTTGCATTCTATTCAAATCAGTACTGGCTACCATAGCTGAATCATATAACTCTACAGTTGTGAGGGAGCACTTTTCCTGGTTGTCAAGCATGAAAGATATGGCCCAGTTCACTGATTTCTTTCATTTCTTTTATGTTAACTATCTCAATCATATCTATTTCATTCATCTCAATCAGCCAGGATATCTTATATATTTCAATCATTTCATTAGGTTGGTCTGTATCTTTCATTTCTTTCATTTCTTTCAGTTGGGCTCAATATCTATACCTGATTTATATCATGTGATATGATTATGCAATATGACATTTGATTTAACTGTTGCCCTATTTTAATTGCTAAACTCTGGGTCTTGTCATTTTATGGCCTCAAAATGAAAGTAGTTTGGAAATTAGACCTCTTGCCTCTCCTGACATCAGCAAGCACAAAATCAGCCATCTCTTACCAAATTATCTTTATATATCCTAGTTGTGAAGTTCTCAGACTTATTAATCCCAATTTAAAAAGATGAAAGATATGCTAGGCTTCTTTGAAATAATTGAGATTAAAGAAACAAATGAAATAGCTGGGACTGTCAGACACACAAACAATATACTCTCAATAGTACAATGTTGAGGCTGTCTAATCACTCAGAGAAAAGGAGAAGGTATGGAAAAGAGGGATAAGAGTAAGCTATATTGCTAGTGGAGAAATGACCAGCTCAAGACTGGCATTCTAGGTACAAATGTGCTACCTAAATACTAAACTACATGTGTACTATGTGTGTAAGTAATGTTTGAGTCTGTACTATGTCTGAACAATTACTGTGAGTATTGTGCATGTAACTAATAATGGATCAGCTGTGACATATGTGTCTGATGTGTATTTAATATAACTAAATGAATGAAAAAGGATCAGTATCCTCATTGTAAATAGCAATGTACACATGTGTCATCCATATGTTGTTCTGAGATAAGATCTTCCTGTGATAAGATCTTATGATAAGATAATAGCAATTGCCAAAAAAAAAGGCAAATTCATGACATTACCCCCTCCTTAAGGATCATGTCCTCATGATCTTCCTGATCCTTTCTACCAGTCTTTTCAGACCACTTCTTCCACTGTTTTTTGAGGTATCATTCAGAAGAAGCTCAGGATGAGAATGGAGAAATAGGTTCTCAGGTAGATCCAAAAGATGTAGGCAAATAATGGGGGGAAAACAAGGCACATGAAGACAATGATAGCAATGCTAGTTCCTTCCATTTTCTATTTGTCCAATCAAAGAGTTGTTGGGTGGTATGTGTGGTAGGGACAGTGAGGTTTTTGAGAGGAATAAATGTGAGTCAATGTGATATAGACCTGGGGGCAGAGGGGTTCTTTTTATGGAATTCTTCAACTAATTCAGGGGTGTTTTTAATGTTGGCAACCAGTTCACAGCTGTCATGCTCCTTAGAATAGTCCTTCCATTTAACCAAGTATTTGAGTTTGCCACATTTTAACTGGGAATCTAAGATTGCTTCAAACTCTTCAGCTCCCTCAACTATAATTGGTGGCAGTAGGGGCAGTGTTTGTTGTGATTCAAATACTGGTTTGACAAAGGGGGCCAATAGGGATTTATTAAAGACCAGGTGTTTGTGTTTCCATGACATTGGCAATTTCAGTTTGTATGCCAACAATCTGATCCTTTTTAGTACCTTGAAGGGTCCATAATGTTTGTCTTCCAGCTTTTTGGCTGGTCAATCCATTTTAATATTAACTCCTTTGAGATAGACTAGGTTGCCTTGTTTGTATTCCCTTGCTGGTTTCCTGTGTCTGTCATAGAAACACTTCATAGTCTCTGCAGCTGCTTTTAGAGACAACTCTGCTTCCTTTTGGATATTTGTCATGTCTGTAACAAATTATGTGGTGCTCTGTGACTTGACAGGTGTCCTCAGTTCCACTCCTTTCCAGGGATGTTGTCTGTTGTTAAGGTAGAATGATGAATATCCTGTTGACATATAAATTTTGTTGTTATAGGAGAATTCTGCTAAGGCTAACCACTCTGACCAATCAGTTTGTCAGTGGTTAATGAAAATTCTTAAGTATTGTTCTATCTGCTGGTTAACATGTTTTGTCTGTCCATTAGTCTGGGGATGATATGCCATTGACAGGCTCTGTTGCATCCCTATCAACTTGAATAGATCTGTCATGAATTGGGAAGTGAATTGGGGTCCTCTATTGCTGATGGTCCTTTGCAGGAATCCATGATTGTGGAATACATGATCTCTATATTCCTTGGCAACTCCTAGGGATGTGATATTATCATTTGCTGGAATGAACTTGGCTGTCTTTATAAACTGGTCAACAATTATCAAAATCATGTTGTAGCCTGATGATTCTGGTAAGGGTCCAATAAGATCCACTAATATTATTTTCCAAGGTTTGGTCAGTATTTCATTAGGTACCAGTGGTGCAGCAGGGGCAGTTTGTCTTGGCTTTGTCCTTTGGCAAGTTTCACAACTGTCAATATATTTTCAGACATCTACCTGTATTCTTGGCCACCAGTAGTTTCTTGTGATTAACTCCTGGGTTTTATATTGTCCTGAGTGTTCTGTAAGGGTGGAATCATGGTGTAGATGAATGATGTCTTCCCATAGTTTACTATCTTTTGGTACATATAGTCAGTGCATCCAAGAGATTGTTCCATATTCCAGTTCTTTCCAGTTCAGTTCCTTACTGGCAAGGTATTTGTCTACAACCTTGTCTCTGTTTGAAGAAGACTATTTTATCCTGGACAGGATCTGTTTGTCTAGACCAGTGGTGTCATGAAAGGTGGCTCAAAAAAGTTCCGGTTTTATGGTGCACAGCACCTAGTCACCACTACTTTTGTGCAACCAAAACTGGTCCTGCAATTCCCACTCTTTCTCTTATTCCTTTGACAGAAATGCTTAGATTTACTTGAGGAACAAAACTGTCAAAGTGATTTTGAAAATTCTCAAAATTGAGCAAGTTATATTTTGGGAAATCCTGAGATTGGCCAGATTACATGTAATTACTATATATAGTATATCTAATCTTATCTAGCTGTCAAATTGGTGTGCCAATGTCTCTGGCACATGTCTGTGTGAAGTGTATTTCCTCAAACTAAAGTCTTTTACCTGCTTCTGAGCATCTTTGGCTGTGAGACCAGAACAGTATGCATCCATCCAACAAATCATCCAATGTTTCCAATGGCATATGGTGTGTATCCCAACTGATTTCATGGCCTTCAGCATATTTTCCTGCAAGGTATTGAATGTGTAATCACAATTTTTATAAAGGTACCACTTCATGGCACCCCAGAAAAATTCAATGAAGTTCAGCTTGCAGTAAAACTTGGGCAAAAATATGCACAGGTGACCAGCTTCCTCAATCACCTCCTGGACCAGTGACCTTTGCTCCTTGAAATCTGGCTGAAGGTCTAGAATGCAGGTTGCACAACACCCACCAGCATCATTGCAGCCATCAGAACATTTTATTTTTAAGCCATTTTTCAGAGACCATGCTCAATAAGGACTTGTTTCATTCCTTTTGGATTTTCTAGGAACTCTAGATGAGTATCTGGAAAAACCATTGGCTGTGTAATTTTTGTTTTGTTTTCCATGTATCAACTGTGATGCATAATAGCTTGTTTACCATCAGGTTGAAAATTCATGCAGTTTGTGAGGAGGGCATCTTTTGCATATGCTGAGTGTCCTTGTGAGTGGTAAACCATAAAAAGGGCTTGATTGTCAGGACCATGAGCTTGCTTTAAGGCTGGAATAATTTTTTCAATGAGCTGAAATTTTATTTTACATCAAAATTAGTAATTGAATCTGAGAAAAGCAATCATTCACCCACTTGTTTGACAAAGAGCTTTCCAGTCCAATAACCTTCATAGTTTTTGCTATACTCCATGCTTTGACTTGTCTTCTTAAGCCAACCAATGGTTGAACAAATAATGTCACTTTGGTGGATACCATGACCAACTCCTTTTTTTTTGAGAGCATGTTCACCATCAAGAATCCAACTCTTCCACTTTCCATCATTTTCCTGGGCTGTTATCTCATCTTGAGGTATGATGACCAATCTGCACTCAACATAATTTGCCACTGGCTTCTTGACTTCCTCATTAATATTGTCAACCTTATATTCTACCAAGTATTTCCAGTATTCCTGCATGCTGGTAGGAAGACTTCCTGATGATACTTCACAACATCTGGTCACTTGTGCCCATCATAATACAAAGCTTTTTTATGCTCTGTGTAAGTAAACCCCTCTCAACAAAGCATATGACAAGTGGTTGAGAGATGGACCCCCTTTTCCACTTTGTAATGGATCTGCAGGAAAAGCTCAAGATCCAGATACCTCTTGAGGCCCTTTGGCATCTCAACATTTGTGATATGATTCAGATACTCCTTTGCAGCAGCAGGAACCATCTTCTCTTCACTGAATAGTTTGAGTTTTACAGGATCCATACACCATTTATTGGAGCAAACATATGATCAAAGTTTGGCATGGATGGCTGGATCATTGAGAAGGGAGAAGGTCTTTGCATGAACACCTTTCTTGGAGGTTGGAAGCTCCCATGAATCACCCCATTTCTGTACCCAAAATCAGACAAGATGTCCTCCCCACTTCTCTAAGAAACCCTGGCTTTCTGCTGCATGCTGAGAAGCATCAATTCCCTTTTGTTTATTCACAACAACCATCTAGAGATAAGATTGGATTGCATGCACTTGATAAGCCTGCAGGCTGTTGACACCCCTATCAAACTATTTTTTTTTGACTTGATTTGTTTCTGGATGTTGGTGAGCACTTTTGTCAGCTCAAGCTTGAGTGCCTCACACACCTGCTTTTGAGCCACTCATGTTGGGATTTCCAGTTTGTGGCATTTCAGTGGAGGAGGAGCTTGGATGGGAAAGTGTTTCCTGATGCCTTGGGACCAGTGAGTGTTGTTTGAGATTGGCATGGGAAAATCATTGGTTGCTGAGTCATTTGGCAAGGCTGTAGGCAATTGATTCATTTCTTGTTCTCCACTCCCACCACCCCCATCATTTTCCTCATAATCTTGGCCATCCTTCTTCAGTGTGCCATCCTCATTGTACTTGGATATGTCAGATAAGTAACATGTAAAGATTTTGGGGTCATCTTCATATTGATGTGCACTTGCAGATTCTCAGATTTCTGGGGCAGATAATGACATATCAGAGCCTTTGACATGACCCAGAGCTTCTGCTAATTCTGTGTGTTTTGGTTGTGAGAAAAATGCTTGCATCAAGCTTGCACCTGCACTAGAGTTCAAACTCCATGGTGAGTATCTCAAATTTACAAAGAAAGTAATCATAACTCACTTTTTCCAAAGAACCTGATCTTCTTCCTCTTTTTTCCTGGCTTTTAGATTTGTTTGGTGCTGCATCCTTCCAGAAAGCCCATTATATCCAAGATTGCAATTTGACTCAGCCTTCTTCCATTGCTTTGAGGTAATCTCCCTATTCAATTTGCTGTATATTGTGCTGACCAGGGTTCCAGGCTTCTCCTTTTCCAATCCAAATATGGTTTCCATCTTTCATGTTGGAGACTTGCAACCAACTCCTCTCCCTCCATCTCAAAGAGGTCTAAATCTTTGCCCTCTTTGTCACTGCCATCCTCCAAGTCAGATTCCATCTCAGACTTGTCACTGTCAGGATTATGGTTGATAATTCCATCCCAGTGGCAATCTTTATTTTCCAAGTCAGAAAGGTTGGAAAGGTCTATCAAGGACTCATTTTCTGCAGTTGGAGGTGGTGTTGCCATAGATTTATGTCATTTAGCAGCTCAAGCATGAGCAATACTTTTGAGAACTTGCTTTTTCTGCCTGCCCATGTCATTAGGTTAGCTCTGGTAACAAATATCACTTTTTTTGGGCCCTGGCTATTATTTGCTCCTGAAATTACTGATGAATTTATTTATTGAAATGATCACTATCAAAAAAAATTCTCTACCTGTGGTGCTGGGTGGCCTAGGTACTGGCAAGAAAACCTTGTCCCAACAAATTTGGCCACTATCACAAAGTAGCAGTGACTAGGTGACATGCACCATAGGAGAACAACATTTTCATTGTCATTCACCCCCTTCTCATGACCTGCTTGTCTTGAGAGGTAGTTGACTTTTGCCATTTATTTTCTCACTTTGTGATGTAGAGTGAAGTGATACTCCTGCATCTTGGTAATCTATCTGGCTTGCCTTCAATTCAGCTTTTGTGGCTTCCAAAAATACTCAAGATTCTTATGATCTATGAATATCTCAAATATTTCTTTAGCCCCTAAAAGGTACTGTCTCCATTCAGATAGACCAATCATGATTGCTAGAATTTCTTTGTCATAAATCTCATAGTTCTGTTCTGTAGAACTTAATGCATAAGATATGAATGTTATTGGCTTCCATGTTCCATGTTCCTGTTTCTGAGACAAAGCCCCTTCTGTAGCATAATCTGAAAAATTGACTTCCACTTGGTATTGGCCAATATCATTGGGTATGGCAAGTACTGGTGCTGTTGTCACATGTTCAATTAGACCTGTGAAGGCTTTTTCCTGACAACTGTCCCAAGACCATGTGGCTTTCCCAGTTAATTCAGTTAATGGTTTTGCAATGTTTGCAAATCCTTTAATGAATTGGCTATAGAAATTGATAAAGCCTAAAAACTGTTGAACATCCCTCTTTGTTTTGGGGGTTGGCTAGTTCTTTAATTCTTCTATTTTTGCCAGATCCATGCATACTTGGTATGAGAAACTAATAGCCTGAGGTATTCCACTTCTGCTTGTTCAAAGGTATACTTTTCCAGTTTAAGGAACAGCTTATGCTTTTCTAGTTTCTGAAGCACTCATTTAACTGTGATTTTGTATTCTTTAAGAGTAGTCATGAAGATCAGAATGTCATCTATATAAATGATAACATTTCTGTCATCAATTTCCTCTTTGAAAATGGCATTCATCATTGTTTGGAAAGTGGCTGGAGAGTTGGTAAGACCAAAGAATATTATAAGTGGTTTGAATAATCCTCAGTTTGTTCTGAATGCAGCTTTTCATTCATCTCCTTTCTTAATCCATACATTATTGAATCCCCATCAAACATCCAACTTAGTGAAGTACCTTGCCTTCTGAAGCTTATCAATGAGTTTTTGAATAAGCAGCAGTGGGTATCAATTTTTGACTATGATGTCATTCAGCCATCAGTAGTCCTGTATGGGTCTCAGCAATCCATCCTTCTTTTTGACAAAGAAGAAAAATGATGCCATTGGAGATTTCAAAGGTTTTATCTGTCCTGAGTCAAGGTTTTCTGTCAGAAATTCATTGAGTTGTTTCTGTTCTGCTGGATTCAAGGGGTAAATCTTGCAATCTAGTACCTTGGCATCTGAAATCAATTCTATTGCATGATCCCATGGCCACCTTGGTGGTAACTCATCAAATGATTCCTTGTCAAATACTGTCTTGAAAGCATGGTATGCCTTGAAAACAACTTCTTTGAATGTCTTTGTCTCCTTCTTCTTAGATTTCTTTTCAGCAATCTTGGAAGCTGTGGTTTGGAAGGCATAAATCTCCATTTCCTGGTTTAGATCTACTATAGAGAGTCTTTCTCCTTTTTCAATCTCTAGTTTGTCAAGGTCCTGATCATTGGCATCTGGATATTCTGGCAGGTTCATCAGTGTACATTCCATGGGATAACAGGTGAACTTTATAGTTAAATTTTTCCAATCAATTTGTGGATTGTGCAGTTCCAACCATTTGTGTCCAATAAACATCTTAGCTTTCCCTAGGTTTGATACTGCTAGGCATAAGCATTTCTGATGATCCTTGACTTTGATCAACAGTTTGACATAATCCATTATAGGTCCTCCTGAGTTGAATGTATTGTCTGCATTGTATACAGGGATCAGCCTGGGATATTTCTTTGTGTTTATCCCATTTTTCCTTATAAATGTGGAGTTGATGCAACTTCCAGTACAACCACTATCAAGGAGTGCTGAGATCTTAAAATTCTTTTGATTATTGAGCATTGAGGCAATCAAATCTATATCCATTTGATCACTGCCTGTTCTCCTGATATACCACTTTGGTTCTTTTAAATTTGACTGCAGTTTAGGTTCCAAGATGTAGTCCTTCTTTGAAGTATATGAGGAAGGCTTCATTGTCATACTTCATGATAGTAGCCAAGGCCTTGAAGCTAACAATGTATTTGTCAACCATTTCTTTGCCTTGGTTCAGCCTCTAGAGTTCTGCCTATGCTTTTTCTTTTGAGGATGTGAACTGGAAGTGTTCTGTAATTCCTGCAACAAATTGATGCCAGAAATAGAAGTATCTGTTTTCTATGTTTGCAACCAGATTTGCCTTGTATTCAACAATGAGCTTCCGTTGCATGTTTGTCCAGTTGGTGGCAACATCTCATGTTCCACCTCTGATGCATGATAATGCATATATGATCTTTGCCAGTTGGTCAATTTTGCTTCAAAGTATAGGCTTAGAGCATTTATAAAATCTTCAACCTTACTAGGGTTGCCATCAAAGACCTCTGGTGGTTTGATCAGAAGAGTCTTTTTTGGAGCTGGTTTGTCCACAAGTCTTTCTGTTACTATAGCTGTTTGTTCTTCAACTGAGACAACTCCAACAATTGCCTGGATCAGAACTTGGAATACCATCCAGATTAAAGCCCAAAACCCTGCAGTGGTGGGTTTGGGTGCTGGTTCATGGGTCTTGTGGACACCATGAGTGTAGATTGGGTCAGTTTGGGAAATGACCAGGTTCAGGGAAATCTGGGAAGAGGATCTCATATTATCTTCCATAATAGCAGTGGATGAGAGGTAGGAGGTGTAGGTGTGGGATATGGAGTGGGTCTGGATTGTAAAATATCAAGCATGTTTCAGTGATGGGAGGTTGTTGCCATTATAAGCCCTGTGGTGTAGCTGCTAACTACCAGCCAGTGGCAACCCCTACAAATCTTACAGAGGGCCACTTCTCATTGGGCAGAACACCTGTTGCAACTGAAACTAGAGCTGTCTACTACTTCACCAGTCCCTTAGCAACAAGTGTCCTCTCTGAAGATCAGATACACAAGTCCTTGACAGAATCTCTAAGAGTTGGGCTTGACATTACTCTCAGATATGACTCAGGTTCAGTTAAAGAGTGGGTGCACTGCTGTTTGATGAGATGGGTGAAAAGGTATGAGTTTGGTTATAAGTGTAATGGAGTGGATGCATAGTGTGAATATTTTGTTGGTTTGCTTTTGAGGACAAGTATGCTCTTGGAGTGTAGAAGGTAAAAAAAAAAAAGTGAGGAGTGATAGGACAAGGTTGATGAAGGGAAGTCTTGAGCTTTTGTGAGGCACACAAACAATATACTCTCAATAGTACAATGTTGAGGCCATCTAATCACTCAGAGAAAAGAAGAAGGTATGAGAAAGAGGGATAAGAGTAAGCTATATTGCTAGTGGAGAAACAACCAGCTCAAGACTGGTGTTCTAGGTACAAATGCACCTAAATACTAAACTACATGTGTACTCTATGTGTAAGTAATGTCTGAGTCAGTACTATGTCTGAACAATTACTGTGAATATCATGCATGTAACTAATAAAGGATTGGCTGTGACATATGTGTCTAATGTGTATCTAATATAACTAAATGAATGAAAAAGGATTGGTATCTTAATTGTAAATAGCAATGTACACATACATTGTCCATATGTTGTTCTGAGATAAAATCTTCCTTTGATAAGATCTTATGATAAGATAATAGTAATTGCCAAAAAGAAAGGTGAATTTATGACAAGGACCATAGAGATGAAAAAAACAGATATGAAAGAATAAAAGAAATGAAAGAAATGGCTGGGACAATGAAGACAAATGAAATATATATAAAAGAAATGAAAGAAATAGTGAGGCCATAGAGGTGAATGAAACAGATATGATAGAAATGAATGAAATAGTTGGAAACATTGAGATGAATGAAATAGATATGACTGAGACAATTGAAATAGCTGGGACTATTGAAATGAATGAAATTGAGATAAATGGAATAAAGATGATTAAGATGATTGAAATAGCTGTGACCATTGAGATTATTAAAATTGAGATGATTGAGATGATTGAAATAGCTGAGACTATTGAGATGATTGAAAGATATGATTGAGATGATTAGTATAAAAGAAATGAATAAAATGAGCCATATTTTTCATATATGACAACCAGGAAAAGTGCACCCTCACAACTGCAGGGTTATACAAAATCAATGTCAGATAAAAAAAGACAAGGCATGAATGGCACTTTGTCACAAACAGTCTCCAGAGGTGAGGGACCAGAGGTCATGTAATCATGAAACCCAGAGGAAGGTAGAGATAGTTGTCAGAGCATGGGAAACTAATCTCTGGAGCAAAACCTGGAGAGTCACCAAAGTGGGGTTCAGTGGTGAAGCACTGCAGAGGGGTTAGGACTTGGCTTCAGCTTATAAGAAGCTGTGCCCTCCTCGATCCTAGGTCCTGTATTTC
>JASFDE010000443.1:0-12499 GCA_036937135.1 Nidula niveotomentosa | reverse complement strand
AATAAAATGCGAACCACATGCATAGAGCTAAAAATAAATATATCAAATGATTTCGGATGGTCAGTGGGACCTTGACATGCTTGGGTATCATTATATATTTATTCAACTTCCATTAAAGTGCATTTCTCCTTTCTTTCTGTGTCAAACACTTGATTTTTCCGAAATTGAGTACAACTTTATCAATAGTCTCTAGACAACTTCTCAACAATCAAGGTCTATAAATTCTCATCAATGGATCCAGTATTCATGTTCCCCAAGATCCACTTTGTCCGAAATTATTTGTTTTCGGGGAGCAGAGTATGATATCTTTGTTTTGTGCTTCACCGCTCTTTGATACTATTTATAGCCACTCATCATAAGCAATTATTTATAGTATCAATTCTTAGTATTGCCTGCTGCAATAAAGATATCTTTCTGTAAACCACAATTTTGAAGGTAAAATTGTGATCTCTTTAGTTTCTGAATCATTCTTATTTATCATTAATGCTTATGTCTTTATTTCATTTTTAAGTACCATGCAATAGTACTCAACGGAATTTTCTTTATTATATCAGATATTTATTGGTTTCTTCACAGAATAATCGTTTCTCTGGTTTCTCTTCATATCATTGGTTCAATAAATGGGTTTTCATGTATTTATCATTATTATAAAGTTGTCTGACTGCTTGGTACAGCGCTTTTCGAGTAGAAATTGAATTTCATTTGTTTCTGCTTTTATCTCTAACTTCAGAAGTGATCTGAGAGATGGCATGGGTAATATGTTCCTCCCCATTGGTAGCTTTTCCCCTTGATGGTTTTTTTAATTTACATGGTGGACTCTGCCAATATGAATTTTTATTGGTTGGTTTCAGACCACCAAGCATGCTAATATGGATTTCTTGTCCAGTATCAACTTCTTCTGGGTCCTAGGCACTTTGGTAAACCAATCTCAGGTACTCTGCATAACCAGCAGCCCAGGTCTCAGCTCCAGCTCTCCAGTATTACTTATTGAGTGCTTTTGGTATTGAAACCAAATAAATTTGCACAAAACAGGGGCAGCCACATACATGCCATATTACCATCAAGCTGGGCCTCTTAATCATGCACAGCTATGACATGATTCAACCATCCTCAGCAGGTGCCACCTTTCTGGTCTGCTCTGATAACCAGGGGGTGGTGGCTGTCATCAACAGGGGCTGATCCCATAGCTGAAACACAAAAAGGGTACTAAAGGAGATGTACAAACTCCTCACTGCACTACTGGCTGTCTACATGGTAAGTCACAATAACATTTCCAATTCCCTGTCCCAAAGCAACATCCCAGCTTTCCTTGCTGGTTTTCCTGGGGCAACAACAAAGGTCTCTGTCACAAACTGAACCGGAGGTGTCCCGGAGGTCACATGATTTGCAAGTCCCAAGGATGGAACAAAGACAGAGTACTGAGGCACAACTCAGTGAGTGCCTGAATAAATCAGAGGTGCAAGGATATAACCTTGTGGGGACCAGGACTTGGCTTCAGCTTATAAGAAGCTGTGCCTTCCACAATCCTAAATCCTGAATTTAGACAAAGTTGTTAGTGAATAATAAAGTAATGAAGTTGTAACTCAGGAGGTTCCTTCATCACAATGTTGGAGGTGAACTGAGAGCAGAGAGTAAATAAGGAGTAGACGGAATTGTATAAGCAATTTACAAACTGAAGTACACTACTGAGAGTACTTCAACTTAAATACTAAATATTGAGTCTTGGCACTATGTGCCAAATAGAAATGATAAGAGTAGCAAGACTTGGAGGTGCTCCGTGTGATGCAAGTACATGTGGAGACCTCTGAGAGAATGTAGTGAGAACAATAAGCTAAGCGAGATAATGGAATGGAAAGGATCATGTGAATATATCATAAGAAATGAGACCATAAGGTGAATACTATATAAGGAAATAATAATGAAGACTAAGAAAGATAAGAATGAAGATAATGAAGCATACAAATGAAGTATGGTGAAAGGTTCCAATAATGTACCAAAGTATTGCCAAAGTCTCCTGGTGGTTGGTGCATAGACTCCTGGAGGTCATAGTGAGTTTTGGAGGTTCAACTGAGCATTGCAAATGGGATATGACAGTCTCCTGATGCTATGAGCACATTTGTGAGACCTACTGATATCTGTGTAGCCCCGGCAGCAGCAGTGAGGATTGCACCCAACACTACCATTCCCAACACCTTCTACATTGAGGAGATTGCACATCTACAGCTTATTCCATCCCCACTCCACCCAAGCTGCCCAGCAGAGGAAAGAATCTTCCACTGGAGAGGTGTCAACTTGCTGTCCACTCCTGTTCTCCAACACCCCCTTAATCAACACCTATTGGTGCTTGCCTCAAGAGCTTCTCTAGTAGATAGCAGCAGCTATGGAGCAGGCTTGCACAAGTTCCACCTGTTCTGTGACATTTTCACCATTGCTGAGCCCCAGTGCCTTTCAGCCTCCTTCTCCCTCCTTTACTCATTTGCAATTTGGGCTGTCACAGACCCAGACCCCAATGACCCAGTTATAGCAGATGGGACCCCATTCAAAATTATCTTCATCAAGACAGCAAGAAAGTACCTAGCAGCAGTCAGAGCATGGCATTTAGCACAGGGCTGGCCAGCCCCACTTTCCAAGGATGACCATCATCATATTGACTGGTTGCTGTGAGGCATGGCAAATTTGCAGGGCACCAAACACCTGCACCCCCTTGCCCACCTGTCATCACACATATGCTCCAGAGCCTTAGGAGCTCTCTCAACTTAGCAGACCCTTTTGAGGCATGCATTTGGGCCATGTCTTCCTTGCCTTCTTTGGGCTCATGCATTTTGGCAAGGTGTCAGTGAAGGCCCACATAGCCTTTAGGGGATTGCACCATCTAAAAAGAAGTGACGCCCTTCTGACAAGGGATGCCAATGGTTGTCAATATGCTTGACTGCACCTCCCCTCAGCAAAAACAGCAGGACCAGGGGAGCCACAGGATGTCTTTCTGGTTGAGGAATCTGGTGTTTGCTCTCTTGAAGCATTGTGCAACCTGGCCATAGTTGTACCAGCAATCCCAGATCAGCCACTATTTTCTTGGAGAGATATGCAAGGCACAATCTGCCCAATGGTCAAAGACACTGCTTTGGCACACATCAACAGCATCCTCTCAGCATCCAGATGGGGGAACACCTTTGGACATTCCTTCTGAATAAGAGGGGCTTCCTTTATCCTTGGGAAGGGGGTGAATCCCAAGATTGTGTGCCTGCACAGCCAGTGGAAGTCTCTGGCCTACAAAATATACATCTGTGCCTTCAAACAGGTGGCTACCCATCACCTAGCAAACTACACTCAAGAGACAGGGCAGAACTTGCCATGGTTGTTGGGTTAGCTATTTAATTTTGCTGCAGTCTCATCTTGCACCTCATCTTCAGGGTAAGCAGCTCATTTGTCCTATGTACTGCATCAGCTATGTTGACCCAACTCAACCTCAGCTCATGTCCTTGTTCACTCCTCCCCTCTTCCCTTGCTGTGCAGCTCACACCTCTACACTGCTGGTCATCCCCACCTTGTCAACAAAGCTGGACAAACATCAGTTTGGGGGAGAGCAAGGTAACTGGCATGCATATTAGTTTACAATTATGGTCAAGATATTGACACCAAATAACTTAAGTCCTATGTAATATATGTACAAATTGAATTTAAAGACAAAGAATGGAGAATGAAAATTAATATGCTAATGTCAAAAGCTATGTAAATGGAATGAAATAATAAACAATTGGGGGAGAATTATTTCACAGAGGAGTCATCATTACAGATGCATATATGTCACAGTCCTATTTGCCTTTTAGAAGGTGTGTGCACTCAAATACTGTGTGCATGCACTAAATTTTTATGTGTGTGCAGGTGCATGCAAGTGTATGCATGTGCATGCATGTCAGTGCCAGTGCATGCTGGTGCATGCTGGTGCATGCCAGTGTGTGTAGAGGTGCATGCAAGGGCATACCAAAGGGAGCCAGTGCATGCATATGTGAGAAGGTGGTGCATGCACAAGTTTAGTTCTTTCTTGAAATAAGTAAAAGACTTACAAGTGTTATGGACCTCAAAGCTTGGGTACTGACTGTATTGAACAGCAAACTGGGACTCACTGCAGATCCAATGGCATGTGTGCATGGTTCAGTCTGCAAATGCAAATGACAGTGCACTAATTGCACTATTGCTCTAAAATAATTCATTAGATAGTCTATTTGTAACCTATACATATTAAAGTGCTTCAAGGGTAGCTGTGGGGATAATCCTGGCAGCATCCCTTGATTTTTAAATTGTTATTATGAACACCCAATGGGAATCTTCCACCAAAATTTCAGCTAATACCACCATTTCACATTTCTATGGTTGCCTGATCTCTAATCTGGTCTGCTGAATGCCCACCATATGCCAGAAAGTGGCCTCTTGTAAGACTGGGTTTGAGTTTTAGTTTAAAACCTACAGGTGACTTCACAAAGAAAATGTCAGAGGGACTTTGAATGCATGTGTAGATAGGTGTGATTTAAAGAATATATGTGACCAAATATATTTTGGAGTGAGAGTTTCACAGAGCAGCAATTTCAGTCACTAAAATGATTTCTTGAGTTGAGGAAAACCAATACTAAACTAATGTGGGAAAATGGAGTGCTGAATTTTTTCCCCCTTCTCAGGTCAAAACCTTGGGTTTTAAATACAAATTTCCACCTACTTATGAAAGGAGATAGAACAAAGCAAAAATTCTGTAAATAAAACATAAAGCAATAGGAAAACCATAGAGTCACAGGCCATATGATAATATCAAATGTCCATTGTGACTTATTCAAATGGGTAATATAATGATGTATTACAGAGGAAAATATCTGAAAATGAGTTGTGACTGGTTGACAACTGCTTTTGAATTTTATGAAAGGAATAAATGGACAAAGAGAAACAAAAGGAAAACAAATTTATTGGTTGAATCCATTTAAAGAAATAGTCTGAAATATTACTAAACATATGTTGAATGAATAAAGGAAGTGAATGGGGAATCTTTTACAGGTGAAATTTCTTCCAGAACATGAGTTGCATACCAGAAAGGATGTCCATCTAATTCTTCCATAATTGGAAAGATTTATATGAGTTGGAAAGTTCTGAATCCTTTGTACTTAGGTTTTTGAAATTAGCCATTGAGTCAATAATTGGTAGGTCTTTCACTGAATTGCACAGATTTGACTGACTTGCATGGTAGACCATTATGGTCTCCACACTTTGATAGTAAGGAAGGCCCAGTGTGGGCTAAAATTTGGAGGGTCAGTTCAGACCACATGCCAGAGCCCTCATCTCAAATAAGGCCTTATACTAATCATCCATGGTCCCACAGTCACTTGATCTCTCATATTACAAACTTGCCCCTGCCATCTGAGGTTTCAAGAGTCAGACCCCACAGGTACCCTTGGAGTACTCTAATATAGTTAAGAAGCCATTGCACATATATGCATGGGAATTGACAATGACCAAAAGGCATGTTTGGCTCTGTCAGACACTGAGCAATTTGAAGGCTCTGATGATCCAGAACTCTTTGGCTGTGTGAATCCAAAGGAGTGAAAGTTTGGATCTCCAGAGGGGAAGAAGACCAGCCTTCACGTTCTGACATCGGATCGGAGGACAAACTGGGACTATTATGACCTCAATAAACAATTGAGGGATTTTGTTGCCCATAATATCCCAAAGAAGCTATGGACTGCGAGGACAACATCTTTGTGAGCTGTTTTCTGTAAATTCTTGACATCAATACCTCATTCTCTTTATCGACAGATTCATCGCTTTAAATATGTATTATTAGGGTTTTAATCACTGGAAGATTGGGACACAGGAGCGAGACATCATGAGATGCAATCCAATGTTTTATGGATGGCCTCGATTCGACTACGTGGTAATCCACGATGACGCGCCAGGAGTCACCATTGCTCGTCTCCGAGATCTCCTGCGCTGCTGGCTTTCATCGTGTACAGTCAATGGTGTAGCACTAAATCATGAGTTCTCAAGCAGCAAATGGAAGCCAAATATAGTCCGGGATGGGTGTCGAGCGTTGGATGAGGTGGGCAACCCATCATTGGTTCTCATAGGCTATGTGCTCGTGGTGCCCTGTCAGCGATCGTGTGGATGAAAAATCACACTATCATATTGATACTACAGATCAAGACATGTTTCTTCGAACAAATTATTAGTTTCTGTCATATACGGGCAGTGTGTACAAATCTATTCTATCAAATCATACCAATACAAGTGAAACCTCCTAATATGTTAATTCTGGCACCGATCAACTCATATGGTTACTGATCATAGGCCATTCGAGATCGTATGTATACATATATAAGATGACAGTTCTGAACGTCACTGATTATGACGGATACCCAGTTTCGGACACCTTACATGTTTATGTTGGGGGCGTTAGCAATCTCAGAACGGATAGGCTGTTCGAGGATTTTCCGACAAGATCATGTCTGTGACTTCGTCCTCAAGCGGTTTGACCCCTCAAGTCAATATTACACCAGATCGGATTCCCGTAAATCGATTTCTATTACCTTAATGGCTATCTCGTTAAATACATTTACCAGGAGCAGTCCTCCGCTATATCAAACACCAGCTCGCCGTTATATCTTGTGCCGGCACAAAATTCAGGTGCCTAGATGATCTTTGTACATACTTTTTTATGTATTCTATTGTTTCTGTGTTTCTTATGTGTGATTCGTAGCCTCTTGCTGCTGGCTCAGCGCCACCTACTCAACCAATCTAAGGAAACAACAGGAGTGTCATAGTTTCATCATGAAAAACTCGTGCCGTTCAAAGCGTTTGTCATCTATTTTCAACGTCACGTTCATAATAGTGATGGAATGGAATGGATTTCCTCGGATAAGTCAATATATTGTAAGTGATCGCACTACCTTTAAATAAGCTTGTTGTAATGATTTAATCAGATCAAATATGGTGATACCGAGACCTGCTGAAGACCTGCAGGTACCGGAAGTCGACAATAGCGCAAGTTCATTGACCTCAGGGGCCTCGGGAGCCCCTGAGCCAACAAAGAAAGGCGACAAACCGATGAAAATGATTGATTCTCTTACTGCAAGGTGGGTTTCGCGTTCCCGTAAGCTCTGTCGTATACACCAACTTATATTCGGACACTCAATTTATTAGAAATCTTTTCGCCATAGAATATCTTAAAACCCATTCCCCGACAGTCTCCGAATTCAAATCATTTTAGGACATGCTCGACAAGCCCACCTCAAGGTATGTATGTCGTTCCCTATTCCCTTGCCTATAGGATCATTTACTTTTCAGAAACTCGAGGCGTTCTCTCGCAAAAAGAAAGATGATGCCACCACAGCATATTTGGCTACGACAACTTCACGATATGGAGTATCTGTTGGGAATATGAGCTTGAAGCCCGCTACATTTAGCATCGGTATTTGAACGGACACTGGTTTCCATAGTAATTTACATATAAGCCTGCGTATTTTACTTGTACTTCTTCACTCGTTTGTCACCTCAATAGCAGATTTCATCGTTTTATCGGTGTTATTTCAACAGTATCCCGAGATCGGAAACAATCATACCCCTTGTCAGTTTAAAATCCATCGATTCTTATTTTTCCTCGTGCCTTAGTTTATTGGACTGCGAGGTTGTGGTGTGGACACCGTAGCATCGTTTGTGGATTAGACAATAGATTAAACATAATTAACATAGATGTACTCAGATATGCGCGGATATGCATAGATAATCAAAGTTGCAGATTATACAGACGATCCCAGAAATAGACAGACCACCCCAGATCTCAGCAGAAGCAAGCAGATATTTTGGTGTTTCTATGGACTATGAGAAGGATGACTTCCCAGATCTCCTGCAAAAGGGAAGAATCTGGCCGGGCTGGTCTGTGCAGCTCCGTAATTACAGATCGGAGCAGGTTTTCTCGGTTCATCCAATCTGGTTTATATACGTTATATTTACATCTGATCTGATAAATCCGAAAAAACCCTTATCCGTGTTAGTCCCTAGCGTGAACCTTACCGTAATCTTTTCACCCAGCAACCCTGCCGTCTCTGCATCGTAAACCTCTGCTTGCCCTCCCATTCCCATCGTCTTTGTCTTTATTTCAACGCCTTTGTGGTAAATTACCACTCCTGCTGCTGCTCTCTGGAAAGGAGCCAACTCTTTTGATAGGAAAACTAATAACAAGGTCATTCCGCTTTCTTCTCAAGGTATACAGACACCCTCTTACTTTCTAGAGCACTGATGTCTTCTGAAGTCATCTACACCGATATTGCTTATCATGCCGACTGGCCTGCTCCTGGAACCGTCATTCGGACAATATCACAAGTCGATCTTCCACGCAAGTCAAGTGGCGAAGAAGGGTGGTACTACAACTTCCACCTGTCGCTCCTTGACGGCCGAAAGGCCTCAGCATTTATGACTTTCCTCCTCACCACTAGCCTCAAACCAGTGACGAATGTTACCATGGGCCATGTCAAAGGTGACGGAAATGCTGAATATCTGGGCGAAGTTGAGCACGAGCTTTGCCATTCCCATCGTGTGAATTTCGCCATTTCGATTCTACCCGCTGATTCCTCTATATCTTCCGGATTTCCTTCGGAGACAACAGGGTATACATCCGAGGGTCAATACTACTTCACTAGCGTCATGGACCAAGACACCGTCGGCATGATGCGTAGCATGCTATAAGTTGAGACACGAATGAATCCCCTTATCCAGTGTTCCCTTCTCGAAACTCTGCTTAACGGCAAAATCCCCCAACCCGATATCCTCATCCAGGGCGATGTCTCTGTTTCAACGGAAGGCAGTCTTGATATCAAATTTGGTGATATTGCCAGCATTGTCTGTTCCACGAACAGCAATGGCGAGGATGTATACCATGTTGTCGTGCAAGCGGAAGACGGCTCGTATGGATTTGAGCTCGACCTTACTCCACTGAAGGCACCCATCAATTACTGTAGATTGGGTGGTGTTGTCCAAGGGGATCTCGTCAATCCAGAAGATGGGAGGTACTACTGCTTCGTCCCTCGCTGCAAAGTATCTGGTTCCATTCGTGTAGATAACTCACAAGTCGAGGTGGACTTTAACAACTCTATAGGCTGGTACGATCGGGAATTTGGGGGAGGCATACAGAATGGTATACAAAGAATACAAGCTCGACCGAAAGTTCTTGGAAGTGGATATCAATGCAACTGGAAAATGGTTGGGACTTGACGGTCTACACTCTGTGGGACGTGAACATCTACAACGGAGACCTCACGGTACGCGACAAGAAAGCTATTGCTATCTCCCCGGAAGGCGCTCGAATTGAGTGCGTTAAGCACAGCTTTGAGTACGTGGAAGGTTGGACTTCTATGCACACTCTCAACGAAATGGCACGAAGTGGAGGTTGATTGTTCCACGATTGGACTTTGATATTTCCGTCCAGGCGCCGTTTGTGAAACAAGAATTCAGGACAATTTGTAGTGGAAGAGGATACTGGAAGGGAAGAGTCTCGATTACTGGAACCATGCACGGTGCACCAGTAAATGGGCTTGGTTTTGTAGAGGTAAGTTCATTCAGCCAGAATATGAGCGTCTATTGATCTTTGATTTTTAGATTCTACCTGCCCAAATTTTTATGAAATTTGAGGACTACATGACGCGCAATGCTCGTCTGACCGAAGTAGAGGTTTCAAAATTATACCCAAACCGCCTCGTCGACGCAGAGCATGCAATGAATATCCTCGCTCTCCAATCTCCAGATGAATTAGCTTCTAAACCTGCCGATTCTGATCATCTGAGCCCCCTTCGTTTCACTCAGGATTTGCGCCTCGACGTCTTATACGAACATTTGTTTGCTCCTGTTCGTCATTTAACAAATAGCGGAGGGAAATCATGGCGATCCTTCCTCGGCTTAGCGTGCATTGGAGTCTTCAAGGGCGACTCGGACCCCGAGAAATTCAGACCATTGCTCGCATCAATGGAACTACTTCAGACAGGTTCACTCATCGTCGACGATATCGAGGATGATAGCCCAATGCGTCGTGGAGTCGACTCAGTGCATACTATTTTGGGAATTCCGACTGCTATAAATGCAGGAACTGCGGCATACTTCGCATTCGAGACTGGAATGCGCTCCGTTTCAGATATATCCTCCGAGAAGAAGGTTCGTATCTATGAGTGTTCTTCGAAACAATGCGAGCTGGGCATGTGGGACAGGCTTTGGATATAGCTGGCCAGCGGAAGTCTGATCTGGACGATATCTTAACCGGCCGCGTTCATCCGTCCACTCTAGAAAAGCACGTTCTTTCAGTTCATCGCCTGAAAACGGCCATAGTCGCAGCTAACGTAGCCAAAATGTCTGCTATTCTTGCTGATGCGTCCCCTTCTCAGGCCCGTGCTCTCTCCACGCACTTCGAGTGCGTTGAATGGCATTTCAGATTGTTGATGATGTTTATGATATCCGTGGATGGACTGATGTCGGGGTCTGAGGAGGGAACAAGTCCCGATCAACTGGAACAAGAAGACGACCCTCAAACGCCGGGGTGATGACATCCGCTCTGGCAAAATCAACATCCCTATTGCAAACGCTGGAACAATGATGCCCTTAGAAGAGGCCCAGTGGGTGTGGGAAACGGTCCTGAGTAAACCCGGAAATGACGACGTCACTACGCAGAAGGTCATTGACAAGTTAGAAGCCTATGGGATTCCTGATGCATGTCTCAAGGAAGCACTACAGATGGTCAACAACTCTTGGGCAAACGTGGAGAGGGATTTAAGCGACGGTCTAGCTAAAATCCATCTTCGTGTGTTGGGTTGGTATCTTGTGAGGTATAACAGCCTCTAGATAATTCCTGCTGCATATAAATATGTCTACACTATCCCTGCCGTCTCTCTATTACCACAGTTTTTTTTGCCGCCTCGTCCACACCCTTTTTACGCACACTTGTTTTGATCTCAACACGAGACTTCAGCAAAATGTATTCTAGACCCTATTCGGCCAAATGGGCTCAAACTTAGCAAATGCATAACTGAGTTAAATATCAATCATAATTCTTAATGGATTTGAATGAATAAAATTGCAAAATTTCCAAAGAATTCGGGGCCATTCTGGAAATACCGGAGAATGAATCCAGGGTGTGAGACGGTCCGGATTACAGCACGCTATGCTTGCAGCTAGTGCGGAAATTAACTGCGCCGCCAAAATAACAATTAAAAAGACTATACGAAATGTCTGCCATCACTTCCAGCATCCAGCTAAAGTAAATATGAGGGAAGTATATAGGCCCCTTGGACTAAATGTGAGGAAGAATGTCCATCAAATCCTGATGGTTGTAGGAATAACTGGTGACTCGAAATCATTCAACACAGTTTCTAAAATGTGTAATATTTCAAGAGAATGAGTAGCGTACCATGGTAAATGGCCTCAGATGTGGTTCCAGAACGAGAAACAGATCATTCCGCGCCATTGGATCGACATCAACATCGGATAAATCAACCAGATTACTCCGACGATGGCTTTCTGAATCGCACGCTGCCAACATGTCATGCTCTAGATCTTGAGCTGATATTTTTCTCGAACAAGTCAAAGCCGATCATGTGGGCGACTCTTACCAGAATCGATGTTACCCCACTTCATTTTTGTAGATAAAAGGGTTGACTCCAGCCCTTCAAAAGCTGAGTATGTTTGGCGGCAGCTGGCATCCACAACCTCCAGACGACGATCCAATCATAACAAAAACGATCTATAGTCCTTCATTGGCAACTCCTTGGGGATGCCGATACGTACTTTGAGAGGTCATAACAAGGCGGAGAAGTAGCTGACCAGCCAGGTCTCCACCTGAGCTGAACGGTAGCCTGACCAGTCATGAAGCGGAACATGACAGCTGTCTGTTGGAATAATCGGTGGTCAGCCAGTCCGGCGCTAAGATAAGCTGGCGCTTAATCAGCGTACCGTATCAACTCTTTTCTCGAAGATATGTTCTCTCGAAGATTTATAAGTTATTTACTAATTTTATTATTCACCTTTCAAGTATGTAGCATATTATTGAATCATCTAGATATGTCTGTGGTGGATAATCAGATTGGAGTTGGTGTGGCAGTGTGATGGTACAGTTGCGGACAAGCAAACACATCAAATTTATTCTGTCAATTATGGTGACTGCCACATATGTCTAAACTGTCTGAAAACCATTGGAATATAAAGGAAAGGACCTATTTCATTGATTTGCACGAGCGAAATTTTCAAATTCGATGTTCTGGCCAAAAAGTCGCCAAAAATATTGGCGCACTCAAAAGAATTCGCTGAAATCTCGGAAAATTTATTTTTAGATAGCTTATCATAAATAGAATATAATCCTGAAATATTGCAACTTTCTAACGAGCCGATCTCTCAATAAAAAATGCCGTCCAAAGGTCGTCCACCTAAGAAAAAGAGAAACATAACTGGACTGAGGAACCAACCTGCCACATCAGTAACTCCACTT
>JASFDE010000442.1:0-12527 GCA_036937135.1 Nidula niveotomentosa | reverse complement strand
ACGTAATTACTATAGCTATCTATGGGCTTGGCATGTTTACTATAGTTTGCTATGGGAAAAATCACGGTTTGCTGATGTGTTAAACGGGCGAAAACACTTGGCTGCTTACATACTTAATCTTACGTATCCGGCCGGTATTTGATCGGGGCTCCGTCGGCCCGACCACTCCCCAGAGAGGCGACAGGCGGCCCTCGTCCAAGCCCAGCCAGAGCTGGGCATACCTGGCCTCTGAACGGGAACATCATAAGATGTTCGTGACTCGAAGTACAATTGCAATATCTATTTTTTTCAGGAAATTATATTTCGGAATGGTATGTTCCGTAGGCCTTTGCTCCAGTGAATTTCTGAGTCTCCCGTCGTATATGATGAATGGTTTACTTTATAATTCAACTACAGCTTCAGAAATCAATGTGCATAAGTTTGCTAATGCTGTCAATTTTTAAAATTTACATGCTCGCTATCTCTGAATCAGTATTTTCCATGGTTCCCGACACCGTGTTCATCGTGCGGCGCGCTGTGGGGGTCCGCTATCTTGCCCGTCATGATACCCACCATGATGCCCGCCGTGGAACCCGTGGTGCATACCGTTTCTGCAGCCACCGCCCATTGCACAAACATGCGTGCACCCCATGATGAATATGACCTCGCAATCATCCGAATCTGACTCGTCTGTCTTTAGAATCCAGGACGTGCGATAAAAGTTTTCCGTCTGCTCGATTTCGCCACTTTCAATAACCTGAAGAACATGTTTCCTGTTAACAAAATCTTCGCTCGTCTCAAAATATATCTGCCCCTTAGGCAATGGATCGGCAGCCAATGCAACTCCGAGGACAGTCGACTCTCCAACAAGTGCTTGAAACTCCCTAAAGAAGGTTGGTGGAGGAGCAGGGACTACTTCGCTCTCGGAAGCCACGCGGGTGAACTCGAACGGCACTCCATTGGACATCCAGCGCTCTGGAACGATGAGATAGTCATTAGATGATGGTTCGAGTTGGCGAGGCTGAGAAATTAGGCCTTCAGAGACCATCCCTTCTCCTGGCTGCAGCTCGAAGTGCCTGTGCACAAGACAAAGCGCATAGCCCTTGTATTCCGGTTTTGAAAACAAGGGCGCTAGCTTTGCAAAGAGAGGATCTCGGTCCACGAATGCTGCATCAGCCTCGGCAATGGTATGGAGCCCATTGTATAACATAGAGTGAAGCGTCATGGAAATACCTGTGAGGATTTATCAAGGTCGACTTTGCAGCCTGTTACAAGCTTCGAATTTTGAAAGGCTTAATATACATCTTTCAGAGATCGGAGGTCACTAACCACTGGCTTCCAGATGTGTCTGGATAATAATCGAATCAAGACCGTTCGACGTACACGTTGAGTTCTACCCTCAAGTGCAGCTAAAAATGGTGCAAGCCGCCTGAGATATGATTGACAAATGGGAAAGGAAAGAAGCCAACACGCGTGAAACAGCTGGCCGCAGAATTTCCTCAATCTGCGGACGATGGGGAAGCCGCACGCTTTCTGACTGCCTCGCCGTACACATGTGTTCTCTTGATCAGGAAACTATATTCAACATTACCTCCATCCTGAAGACGCTACGTTGGGTACGGTGCCTATGATCTCGGTAGGATTAATAGATCGATGTGCTAATATAAATTTAAACAGGTCACCTGAAGAACATAGGATGATCCACTGATCAACTAGTGTGTTAACATAGATTAACATTGCTTAATTTACGGTTCCGGAATCTGTATACTCTATGAACTTCCACCAACAACATATCCTCAATATGTCTGAATTTGAGGAGTATTGTTTTGCACTGGTTTTGTCCTGTGAGATTGACGACTAGCTGTATTCGTAATGTTAAAAAACACAATTGACGCCCAGGAAGGCGCCAATCAACAACGTGTACAAAGTTGTTTACTTTCGATTATGTTCGAGTGGTGCATTGCTAGAATGCGTGTGTCCGATTTTGCGGGAATTTAGCACCCGGTACACGTCTTCCAATGGACTTTAGGTGGCAAATCGACCAGATTAAATAAAATGGATGGTAGGGATCAGTCAGAGCATCTAAGCTACATCAGTAAAAATTCAATTTGGTTTTCACAGGTTGTGGCCCGTTGTGCAACCATACAAACCCTCCAAACCCGGTCCCTTCAAACTAGGAAACTAATGACCCTTTTCCCAGAAACCTGTTGGCAGGGTTTGACATCGGTTAGAGCCCTGACTTACTATTTGTGGTATTTTTTCTAGAAACCCTCTTTTCCAGACTTCCAGGTGCCTGAGTAACCTATAGCAACCCGGAAACCTGGGAACTATTTTGCAGTTTTACTGATGTACTGTTCCAGGAGAAGACAAAGCATGCGCTGCGATCTCATTACTTGGATGGAAATCGATATTTTTATCGCTTCGAGGCCAATTGAAGTGCAACCAATTCCCGATTGTCATCTGGGCAGAATCAGTAGTCACATATATTTGTCCTCGAGGCCCCGAAATGAGTAGATAATGCAAGCTACGTTTGAAACGCTGTGATCAGTCATCGATTGTAAGGATACTACAGACAATTGTTGCGGAAATTTTAAATCTTTGGCTGTGCTGTATCTGGCTATTATCTTGTGACTTATCGACTGAAATCATTCCATATACAGCCACGTATAGGAGGCTTATTTTTCTGACTTGCAGCGAGGCATACTAAGTCAATAAGAGGAATGATATCGCCTATCAGGTATATCAGGTAATGTAAAAAGCCCTTCCATTTGACACTCGGTGAAATTTTTAAATGAAGTTATGCATCACACTCAAACATATCTAAGATTACCTACTTTGAGGTGCAAAGCTATTGCTCTATTGCTTCTATAAGTATTTTAGTGTCTGTAGTTGAAAGATAATTCGATTTTCAGTACGGCAGACTATCTAGCTTTTTCTACTTCGTCTTTCTTTAGAAATGCTTCAATTATTTGTCATCAAGCTATTTCTTTTACTTCCGACAATCATGGTGGTAGCGTTATCAACAACGGTAAGCTTATTATTTTCAGCTTTTTCTCTTTAATAAAACTAAGGTGTTCGGATAAGAATAATTGTACTTTGAATACTGTCCCTTGTGGCGGGCCTTCTCCTACATGTTGTGAATCTGGGTGAGCAGGTTGTAGCTACAAAAAAAAACAGAGCTAATTAAGTCATAGATGGACCTGTAATTTTCGTCGCGGAATTCCAGTTTGCGAAAATCCAAATGACGACTATATTTCTGGTTACGACCACATTCCATGTACTGATCCATATCTTTGTAAGTCTACGTTTCTACAACTAAATACAAACCGATAGCGCTGACCAATTCGCTCACAGTTACCTGCGACCTCATCGGGATCCCCGGCTTTTGTTGTCGTTCGTACATGTCAATGCCATTTTTTACTTCTGTAGTGAGCACTAAGTACACGTCACATACTTTTTCTTCAGCTATCGGCACGACCTGCTTCAATAACGGTAAAGAAAAATTTTTACAATGCATAAATGCGCAGGGGACAACAGATGCTGCTCTACCTTCGGCAGCTACGGGAATCATCCCATCAGCCTCTCCTGTTCCAGACAACGATGCTGGAATTACATACAGTCCTGATAGCGCGTGGAAAAAATCTCAGGGTAGTTTCAACTGCACTACCAACACATCTCAAGTTCATACTACAGATATCATCAATGCAACAGTATCTTTTAACTATACCGGTGCGTATGCATTGTTGTTTAGTCGATATCCCCTCTTATTTTGTGTTCCAAAGGATCAAGCATTATCATAAATACTGTGTCTTCTCCGCAAGGCGGGGTGTTCTCCGTGTTCATAGACGGATTCAACACTGCCTCTGATGTGGATACTTTCTCTTCAAACGGAAGTGCATGCTTTCATACTCAATTTCCTCCCTTTGCTGTTAAACCTGCTGGCTTCGAATCGCTTATCAGCCACTCTGTTGCATTGGTCTACAGAGGATCATCTGAAAATGGACCAAGCAGTGGAAGCTTTGGTCAGTTTGATTCATTTGCTGTTCCTAGTTTTGAGCTCTCCGCCACGTCTAAAGCCAACCCCTATCACTCTCAAATATTGGCCATCGATACTCACTTCGCCTCGATCTCCTTCGTGTTCTGTTTTTATATTATGAGCCTCATTTAGATCAGGACGGAGTATATCCTAGATCTCTTATTAAAATATTTTTTGAAGTACCATTACTACATTTATGAATTGACTCCTAAATTTCAATATACGTAGCGGAAATATTATCAAAGCTGGTTTACTTGGTCGAACTTCAGCTGAATGTTTGAGGGTCAGTTAAAACTCTCAGTAAATGAGAAGATCCTCGGATCTCGGGCTTTGCCGGAATATTTTTTTGAAGTGGCGATGAACTTCGCCCCTCCAGCCTTGAGGCACCTAATCCTGTGTATATTTGGCAGTGCCCGATACCACGCTTCATGAAGAAGGGCACTTATAAATCCTGTTGCAAGTTTATAGGTATCGAAAGAGTACTTAATTAGACTCTCCATCTATAATACTTAACATTGTTTCATCCATGAGAGCTGGCAGTCTTAGTGCGTGCTTTCCAACCTTTGCTAACTCCAGTTACTCCATTTTATCCTCTCGCATACGACATCTCCTTCAATTCGCTCTCTACTCGACAGCCCTCGTCCTACTATTTTTGGCAGCGTTCATGGGCTCCGCATCACGCCTGCAAGTGAAGCCTCTGCAAATCAAGGTTCCAAGTCAAATACCAATCCCTTCCGAAGTAAGTTAGACTCGCTGTTCACCATGTTTGATCACTTATTAAAAGTCTTTCCCTATTACAAGGTGTCGCTAGTAGCAGAAGCATTATCAGTGGATCCAACATCACGAACAATCACTATGGATTGGTATCCAAGCCTTACGGATACTGATTGTGCTAAGCAACTCACGAATCCAATTATTCGAGAAATCCATCTTCCTTCGTTAGTGGCTTCGACTGGTTATTAATACCAACACTAACCACTGCTTTATGTAGCATTCTGATGGACAGCAGCAGTCCCACTTGGAGTCCAGCACCACCGTTCTTACCAGTCTTTACATTGAACAGTTCTATTATTTGCCTTGATATAGATACCACACCATATCCGTCTTTCAGAACCGTTACGAAACTAACAGCCGCAATTCAAGACAGTCTCACTCCTCAGTCCCGTTCGTCATTGCAAAACTATCCATTCGATGTGTAAGTAGCGATCAATTTACATCATTTGAACTGTAATAACGCGTACACATTAGGTATACCGCACCGTTCACGTTTGCCGTGCGCAATCCTGATACTGGAGCCATGAGGGCCTTGAACATTACTCGATCCTTCGGAATTGTAGTGTGCGTTATCGAGAAGACATATATTCTATGCACTTACGATGCGGCTTTAGAAACTTTGAAATAAAATTGCACGATAATGTCGTGAACTACGATTTGCTGAACCAGCAATCTCTGAGATTTAGCCTCCAAATTTCAAGATCAAAAGCAGCAAAATTCTTCGTCATGGCAGTCGCAGTTACGAACTGTGGGTTTTATGGTTTATATAATCAAATTAAATTCTAATAACTCACACGGCCCACGTTATTAAGGGCTTACAGCGACTGCTTTTTTGACTATCAGTGCAGCAACTTTGGTGTATCTTCCACATAAAATTTATTCGGAGTTGTTTGTCGTTCCCGTTGGAGCATTATTTGCATTCACGAGCATTCGTGCTAATCTTCCGGGGGCTCCTGTTGGTTTCGGTGAGCGGAGAGATATGTGTTTTCAAAATTAGCATCGGCTTATCAGTAATTTCAATCAACAGGAACTACTGTGGGCAAGTATTGTCTGCCAAGTATCTTCATTGTGAAATTTAATGAATTCGAACATAACCAGATATGTACTCGATTTTACCAGTGCTTGTCATAATGTCTCTATGTGTTAGTAATGTGATGCGTCAAAAGTCTCGCATGATACTTACGCTTCTTTTCGCTAGAGTTTTACCTTACTTCTTATCGTGCTGTACCGAAGAATATGTCAAATCGGGTCTAACAGAGAGGGTGAGTATTCGTATTCTGCAGAAATACAGTTCACAATATAATGTCGTCAATGCTATTAGTAATGGTGGAATCGAAAACCGATCAAAATACCATTGTTAATCACAATCCCGCTTTGGATCTTTCACTTTCTGTCAGAGAGGCATGTTCCGCGCAATTTTCCATACGTCCAGGCACAGAGGAATATTTGATACATCGGCGAGCCACTATATGCTAATACCGTATATCCATAGAATTACAGTACATATGCTCATAATGCATAGCGTCGGTAACATACTTTTTCCTGAGTGTTACGAGAGATAATGAGTTAGCCAATGCCTTATTTACATTGTTTACATTCTCAATTCCACCTTCGTCATAAAGACTCAGGACATATTGCCTCGGTGGATGATAGTAAGTAAATATAAGTAAAGAGACGGCGGAGTGGAAGCTAGTCTATATGAACAAGTCAAGTAGAGATATCCCACATCGGCCAAGCTTCCTCCAATCATGCTATCCTATTCCAATGCTGCTTGAAATCGGATGTCGGTTTATATCACATATGTCAGGTACTAATAAATGCAGCCAGTATGAATCGTGGTCATGTCTGGATGCTGTAGGTGATGATAGGTCAAAAAGGTATAGTCGCGAGAGAGTAGGGGACCAAGGCTGGGGTTGAGTGCCTGGTGTGACTCTCGAAACTGCAGCAATGGCTACCTGCTGGTGGACCTCTCGAACCAAGCTCTTAATAGTAGTATAAGACAAAGGCATTGCGCTCTGTCCGGAAGAAGCGATGAATGGTCGGTCCTTGCGGGCAAGACGAAAGCGTGTGCACGATACATTGGTGGTGGGCAGACGTTGATAATATGGGAATATATGCATAGCCCGAAGCATTTTTCGCACAGAATGTGGTTTGTCGGTAAGAATGGTAGGGAATGGGGGTGGCTGGTAAGGAGGTAAACGCAGCATCGTGTGCGGTGGGGGTTGCAGGTAATGATGACGTGGCGCGCTGAATGGCGTTAATATTGCCCGAAACCTCACCAAGCAAAGCCTGGTGGTACTGAGCGTCGATTATCGACGTACATGACGAGTGCCCGAAGCTCGACGAGGGCCGGAACAGCAACAATGACCGCGGAGACCCCAGGGGTTGCGCGGTGCTGGTTGTTGTTGTTGTTATATATCTCACCACCGAGTAGAGTAGCCTCCATCCACATACCATACAGACATTTTTTTCATTAGAGTGGTCTTAGCCCTGTCGAGACATATGGTACGCCACAACCAATAAAGATGGATAGAAAGAAAAAGAAAAAAGTACTGTTACCAAATCGTGATAATTAAATTTAAATATCAATAAATTAGGACTTCTACTGATTTAATGTAAAGGCACCATTGAGTCAATCCATCACCTTTTATTGACAGATTAATAAGGATTATTCCATATTTAGGCTCAGACGATGCCAAAAGTCCATGCATTATGTGATATGCAATGGCCGCTATGTATTGAGAGAATTATGAAACAGTGGCATATACATTATGAGGGATAATTCTATTGAGGAACCTGGGTACATGTCAGCAACACCCATGTCTATTTGGAAGCCTGTGTACAGCTGGCCAGTCTCCAGAGGCTCGGTACATCACATGGAATCACCTCAAACGTGCCATTGTGTAACAGAGCAAGTGAATAATACATTTCAGTGAGAATTCAGCTTCAAATCACTTGTCGAAATAAAATATGGCATCCAAGGTGATACTGAAGGTAAAATGTAAACAAAATTTCGCACCGCAGCACAAAATGCTGCTGTACCTTAATTCTGAACTTTGAAGTGTTTGATCTTTAAGTAATCACTGCGAAGTACTTACATTATATAAGAGGTCCCGAATCCACTATTATTACTTCATGAATTAAAACAGAAGTCAAATTTTGCCTATGATTGATGTTCATAGTCAGTAATGGTATGAAAAGTGATAATTAAATGCACAAGAACTAATCCATATCATTCTCTTAGCAAGCAAGCTTAGCCCCTCCTCCGCATGCTCTTGATCGCCCTCTTTAATCCACCAATAAAACCACCGCGCTCTTGCATGTTAGCTGGCGGAACTTGAGTTGCGCTAGCGGTACCAGCAGTGCCCAGAGTGATGGACTGGGGATCGAAGCTGAATGCCGTAGATTCGGGTGCCTGGAGGTTCTCTGGGACTGGAATTGAAGATCCCACAAGATGGTCGGGAGAAAGTTGTCTTTTCTTTGGCGAGGTAGCTGAATGAGGAGAGACTGTATGCGCAGAGTGTTTTTGCTGGCGTTTGGATTCACGAGAGGCTGACATTGGACAAGAGTTGTCAAGGGGTTTTCGTATAGCTATTCGGGGAGCAAAGCGAGTCAGTCGTAATATAGCTTGAAAAAGCGGAAGAAATACATTATGTTCACGGCCTGGGTGATGTGCTAGGAGGATTTGGAGAAGGAGTTGGTAGTGGTTCAATTTCAAAATGGATGTGCTAGCAGGTACAGTAGTCGACGGGTCGCTACGGTCAGGCGAAGTGTATGACGTCACCAGCACCACGACACATTTACCCCATGAGGACCGTAATACGTCCTTCCTACCATGCGTGACCGTATCTAATCCCAGATAACCGCAAGTTGTCGACTTGCCTCGATGTTTCCCCTGCAGCTAATAGAATGAAATATACTCGAGTATTTGATCATGCTAGTCTTCGCCCCCATACCTCCTCCTATCAGATTTACATATTTTTCGGAGGTAAATCCTTCAAGTTCCGTTCATCGTAAGCAAGCATCATAAGTGGCTCTTTGTTGCTGTTATAACTGAAGTTGTATGCATAAGTGATGGGCGCTTTACCTGTCCTTTTCATCTCTTCCATACTGTTCGTAGCGACCGTATCAATTTTTGCCAAGCATCAAGAAATCAGGGGTGAAGGTTTATCGAACACCTGGATGCCCGTGTCGATTTCTTTAAATCAGGCACGCCCGAATGGGAGTGCATTTCAAAAGGTACGAGCTTCTTGCATCCATTTTATATTCAGAATGCAGGTTGAGTTCTTTATTATGAGATGTCAAAATGGAGGTGGTGATCTTGGGATGTGCAATGAAAGTGGGAAGGGCGGCGATAAGCTTGTTTTCTAACACAGAAAGATGAATTACGCTCAGAACCCATACACAGTATGAAGCAAAATGTACCCTCACGGTTACTAGGACTTGTGTGATAGTTGCGGTCGCGTGTGATGCTGACGAGTGTGAAGGTAAGAAGCGGGTTTTTCCATAACAAAGTTCAACGATATATCATATCAAGCTTCCAGAATTGCTGTCCTGACATGGAGTGTCTCAAGGGAAACATATCGTCTATCCAATTGTACTACATCCTTTTGAACAAAAAATCCTTCTGCTTGACAGCCTAACAGATTTCGGTCAAGTTCAATCCATATACCATGAAATCAAATCTCCATAGCAAAACGGTTAAGTGTTCAAACGTTCATATGTTACATGGGCTCATGCGATGGATGCTAGGGAAGTCTGGAGTATATGGTGTGTTGAGTTGCAATTTTTTCATGTATTGGGGCTGCTTCTGAGTCTTGCAGGACGAAAGGAACTATGGGTGTCGCAGAAATTAAGGAGGAAGGAAAAAAGAACGAAATTAAGGTGCTTCAAATCACATGAGTCGGAAAGGGAGAATATATAATTTCGCATGTCCAGCAAGCGGAGCCCTGCATCCTTGCCTGCCCTTCTCACCGCTGCTTCCTGCAGACTCGGCAAGGCACATGCAGGTCTCTCTCATCCTGCTGGCAGATGCGTTGCATGGTCACTGCTAAAATATGACTCCATACACCCCTTGAGTATATCGAACAAACAAGCCGTACAAGTATCACATTCAATCATGCATATGCGTCTGAACAGAGGGGCATTGCATGTATAAACAAGATCGACGAGCATAGAGAGTGGTCTACAATTCAGTGGTCTTAATATCGGTCAAGCCATTGATCGTGACCTTCGTTTCATTGGAAACATACACCCCTCCCTCTTAGAGGACTTGCCCGTGATCTTGAACACGACAAGCTCCCAATTTCCTCTCTTCCATGTGTCTGACTTGCCCCCATTCAAAGTAAACCATTCGCCTGACCCTCCCGAGTTGAAGTACTTGGAGACGAAGATGTTGATTAGGTGGTCGATTTACTCTGGACTATTGTGGTGTTCAAGTTAGTAATCTGTTCAAGTAACTAGGTAAGGTGATAAGCTTCTCACATCGATATGTTAATATTAAATACACCGTGATTTTTATATGCAACATTAGTGGTATTAGTGGTATGGTAATGAAACAGGTGTACTGTGGGAGACATTCAAGTAACTGAAGTGTGTATCAATATTAACAGACTACTGACCAAAGTCAATGTCAAGACAGTGACAAAGAACTATTCGTGTTTGTGCATACATTTGAATACATTCTGAGGGAGGCCCATGTAGCACAAAGTTAAATGCAAACACATGAAGATTCTGATCATTTATCTATTCCAGCAGTCTAACTTAGTCTATATAGTCTCAGCCACAGCAGCTATCAATAATTAACAGCAGCATTCCCAATGTCAATTACACAAAAGATCCATATTTTGAGAAATTGATAGAAGAAAATTCCACCTAGTCCAGGGCATTTGGTGACAGATATTGGCCATATATGCACCTGTTAATAATAGCCTCAACTATAGCATTTATTCTTAGCTAATGATAAAATTCCTGTTGTTGGTTATATGAAATAGCCATGTGCTGAGGAGGTGGTAGAAGGAACTTCTTCCCAGTCCAGAATACTATTCTATGCCATACTGACCATAATCATACACACCTGATTAGAACAGCCTCAACCATATCAGTCAAAATTTCCTCTCCTGTGTCTTTGTCAAGCCTTGCAAGTCTGGGGGTTAACCACTGAGCCTTAAGTAACTTACTAGCTGTATTGGTGAATGCAAATATGAGTCCCCTGATGGATGTTGCCACACACAGAGAGAAACAACAGAGAGTTGGCAGGAATTTGTCATTACTTTCTGTATACCTGAGATTCTGGGCCTGATCACATTAGACTTGAGTAAACTTAGTTTAAACATGATAAATGTTGTTTACTATGGCCAACTGTGACCTCTTGAAAATCTATGTACTAGTTGGACAAACTCAAGTGATGTGCAAGGTTGTGCAAGGTTTGCACAAGTATACTGTCATATCCCATTTCACAATCACATGATCTCCAGACGCTATCACACATTTCCATGCACCCTCAGCATCTCTGGAGATTTTACTTCTGAATCACACAAGTCTTTTCCTATGCAATTCCATATATCTCCACATTTATTCCTATCTCCCTTATCTTTGATTATGTCATCTCTGCTTACTTTGTTATCTTTTTATCTTAGTTTCATTCTTTATCATTTACTTGTCTCCCCTCTGTGATGTTTCAGCCACACATCTCAGCCACAATTATCTTGTAATTACTCTGCTCTGCTCTCTGACTCTTACCCAAAAAGAGTCTCTGCTCCTTGTATATAAACTTGAGTACTCTCTGTAATAGTTCTCCAGTTTGTTAATTGCTATATTGCAATTCCCTACTCTCCTCCTTCTCTTGTCTCCTTACCCTCTATCATGGCAAAGGATTATTTTCCTAGTCTGATTCTTGCTTTGTATAACTTTGTTAACTCTATGTCTGAAATACAGGACCTAGGATTGAGGAGGGCACAGCTTCTTATAAGCTGAAGCCAAGTCCTGACCCCTCTGCAGTGCTTCATCACTGAACCTCTACTTTGGTGATTCTCCAGGTTTTGCACCAGAGATTTATTTCCCATGCTCCAACAATTATCCTTTACTTCTTTCCAGGTTTTGTAATCATGTGATCTCTGATCTTTTGTGTCTGGAGATGGTTTGTGACATATACTCAACTTCAGTGCAAGCACACTCAACCTCACTGCAAGTACACTCAACCTCACTGCAAGTATGTTCAGGGCCTGTATAAGATTCTCAATTCCACACAACCTTGCACATGTTAAATTATACTTGACTGTAATTACTATTTGAAATTATGATCAGCATGAGCACATGAGCATCCTCACTTATTGTTTTATCAGTTGTCTTTCATCTCATTTATGGTTTTTTTCATTTATCTGCTCCTGTCATGTCCTCAGAGCCATTGGTTTGGCACCTAGCATGTGCATAGAATATCATTGCAGTCATCATTGATGTTCTCAATACAGTTTGTAGATGATATGTTAACAATATTTTTTTTGAATATCTGAACAAGGCTTGTTCCAATATATCTATCAATAATTTACTGGAGAATCAGAGGGCTGTGGATACTCTGTCCACCAATCCCAAAATCCAAACAAAATCAATTTCTGCAACCTGCAGTTATGTCCCAATGTTTGATAAATATGTGTCACAAACATTCTCTGGAGGTGAAAGACTGGAGGTCACATGATTGCAAAACCCAGAGGAAGGTAGAGAAGATAGTTGGAGTGTGAAG
>JASFDE010000441.1:0-12540 GCA_036937135.1 Nidula niveotomentosa | reverse complement strand
GCTTGGCATGATTCCAGGCGCGAACGTCGCGCTTACCCACCGCGCAACGCTCCGGCTGGATACCTCAACTGCGGCTGTACCTATGAGCAGGCACTCTTTGAAGAGAGTCTTTCTCGCCATGGCGTTGGGAGTTACCACCCAGGAGAGAATGTTCGCATGGACCCTGCTCTGCGGAATCCTCTTTTGAAGCTGTTAGAAACACGTTATGGCTATAAAGATGGAGACTTCGACCACAACCCCGCTACCATGGCGTGGATAGACGGTCAATCTCCTGCGGACTGGGAGACCAAAGCTCATTCAGGTGCCCAGTTGCGGAGAAGGCAAGAAGATCGCCATTGATATATTCACGTGAGTCACGCTAATGCCCCTAGATGCGGCTTCGTCACCATTTTTTCATTGTGCATTATAAGTCATTTATCTCTCACAAGTCACATACACACACCCTTTGTAGCCCATACTATCGCCTTACATTACTCGACTCGGCACTAATCGTTGGTCAAAATTACTTTACATAGCACCACTTACAGCTGTATCCTCTCGTTTGTAGCTATACCATTCGTTCTCGTCATCGGTCACTACCCCCTCACATAATAGAGTTCTTCGTTCTATACCTGTATATATACGCGAGTCTACCTACTGTATTATCTTTTCTCCTACTATTCATTATATATTTACTGCTTTTACAGTCTTGCAAGTTGCAAATGTTGACAGCGACGCAAACGTATTAGATAAATAAGTCATGGACAGTGGTTCCTCTCCGGCTTCGATGTAGACATCTTCCGGAATGATGGAAGCATACTAGAGGCCACATCAGTTATTACAGTTGTGAGAATATACAGGATCAGTGCGCAGGAGACCCGCATAACCAGGCAGCATAAATATTATCAGTAAGGAATGCCTAGCCTCGAGGCAAATCATTCTGAGAGAACCATCTTGTATAACAGATGAATCGACGAATGTTGAACGTTGAACCGCTGAACAGAAGATGGCAGGCACTATGGAACCGGTTTCTTTGGAACAAAATTCATCTGAGATATTGATGCACTACAGACTGCTCAGGACTTGTCACACATGCCGGCGAAATCTCAGTCGAGATTTTTACTCACGCTCCGAATTCTGATTAGGTGGCACAAATTAGTAGCATATGCAAAGTAAAAATGGAATGCGAGCTTGAATGAACACCAGCGAAGTATACTTAAACGAAATTATTCGTGTCTAAGATGAATCACAGAGTCTGTCAGGGATGCGAGAGATGCGATTTCCAGAATAAGAATGATAGCGTCGTTGGCAGACTCTTGGATCTAAACGTGAGTGGCGCTGCGGCACTTGTGGCGAGTGTGAGTCCGGCGATGCGGGGTATATGCCTTGGGAAGAATATACAGCCTGAGAAGAATCTGACACCCTGGGTGTAAGTCAGTTGGAATCGAAACAAAGTCCAAAGGGATCAAATACCGCAGACTGGAGCGCGCATGTTTTAACAAGAATCTTAAAGGCGATAGGGAAAAAAGAATAAAGGTGCTCTATGTTTCTTGCCATTAACAGACTTTGATGATAAAGATAAGGAATACAAGGCTCACCATGAGAATAGAAACTGCTGTTCGAGTCAAATAGCATATGAAAGTAAAGAGGCCGATGAGAATGCGAACAGAGGGGAGACCAGCTAAATTATCATTAAAAGGAGTATCAACTATTGCGGCAGTCCGCATTCAGCATTTCACCGCAGGGAAGAAATGTACAACCTTACCACGAAGAATGACCCGGATTATTCGAAAAAACTGATTCTTCCACCAGGAATGTGTATAGTGGCCATGGAAGTCAAGTGTTTGATGTATTAAGGCAGCGGTATTGTTTATCATTTCAAATTCTGTATGCACTGTTGTAGTGAGCTGTGCAACGGCCTCGCCTAGACGCAGGGAGGCGATCAAAGTTTCATTTTGGGCGTGATGAAGATGTGTAACTCGATCAGCGGATTCTTGGAGCGAGGCTTTCACTTGATAAGCGGCACTCGCCAACTCTCCAAACGACTAGATAACAATTAGCTGCTTCAAAGTATGGTTGTCTTGTATGTTTACTCTTCGAAGGTCGACAAGCCCTTGTCCAAGCTCGACCCATTGCCCATGTACATCCTGCTAGTTAATATAACTGGAATGAGAAAAAAACTGGTGTTTGAAAACAAGATATCATTGGGACTCACGGAGAGTTGAAATAAGGTGTAACCTTCTTCATTCATTTGGGCGAAGTTCAAATGGATCTTCTGCGCCAAGACTTCGGCAAGAGAAGCTTCGCGGAGCTCAAGTTGTGCAGCGTGCTGGAAAGGAGATAAATCAGATAAATGAAAAACGTGCAAGCCGTCACTGACACCTACACGTTGCGAAAGATAATTTAGAGATTCTTCGACCTAAGATAAGGGCAAAGAGGTGAGCTCAGGCGTGAAATGGTTTCGCAGAATTGACTTGAAAGTTATGCTGTGTCGCAGCTTCCCGTTGACGTTCGAAACTCTCGATAATCGAGTCTCCAACCAGACCCAGGGTCTATTTCAGAAGGATATTTTGAGTGATAAATCTATGAGAAAGTATTTGGGTGCTACGTGGTGTATGGTGTCATTCAAATTCGAGAGCATTCGCTCATATGCAACGTCTAAATCAACACAAACTGTCTGCAGATTTGCTACCGCATATTGCATTTCCTAGATACATATTTAGAACAGCGGCATCATTTTCATTTGAAATAGAACACTGACAGCGAGATGATTTGCCCATATCTGCAGATTCTTTTCGGAGGTCTTTTCCTTCGCATTGAGAAACTCCAAGAAAGCTATTTTCCCCAGCGTCGCATTTTTGTACATCTCTTTGGCAGAATCTGAGGTATGAGGACAGACGATTAGACTGAACAGCATCCACTTCTTAATACCGGTTACAGACCAATATCACTCCATCGTCGAAACGCAAAGCAAAGCTGTGCTATATGGGGTCAGTTAGTCTGGTGTGGCTAATGGGTACAATAGGACATTACTCACGAACATCTCTGAGATAGCCAGAATAACTGGACCAGAATTGGGCACTCCGTGACAATGCGCTGAAATAATATTCTGAATAGTAGTTTCAAGCAATGCCTTGCTATCCTTACTCGACACATTCTCCTTGAACATCGGGACCCAGTGGTGCCTGATGTCCTAAACTATACTCTGAAGAGAAAGCTGCGCATTCCAACGGAATGGAGTGATGCTTTGCCGTTGCCACTTCGCATAGAGTCATAGAGATAGCAGCTGCTCGCTCAAAGATGAACAAAAAACATATAGTTCAAGATATGACAGTACCTTTGATTCGTTCATGCTCATCGCTCTCTAATTCACCGCAACGAATACGGATGATATTAGCAGCTCTTTTGAAACAGTCTGGTCGACGGGAATATTTATCATGCGAAGCTTGAAATAAACCATCTCGTCGTTGTTAATGTATTATGTGATAGACGATTCGAAAGCCCATACCACGATCCATTATCAAAGAATTTGCTTCTTCCTTAGAAAGGAACCAATCTAAATTTACTAGGCCTGTCGCGTGAGTATTAAGAACGGTTCATGTGCGGTGGGGATCTCGCCAGTATCGTGGAGAACAAGGGGTTGAACGTCTTCAGGTGAGTCTGTTTGTCTTGACCATGCCAGTGAAAATGCTCGAAAAAGGGGTAGATTTAACATAACTAAAAGAGAGAACAACATCTATATGTTTTTCGATACAGTGAAGACTATATGAAGTTTGTTTGAATAAGAAATGTTGAAGGCAGCAAATACGAAAAGCAAAGAGCTGTCGCACCGTGATGCGAACTGGTCCTGACGCGCCCTGTTGTGACTCCGTGACAAGTCAGTCACATTTACCAAGTTCTACTGTCACGGCTAGCCAGTATCCAGGATGTGTCAAATACGCCTTCCTAGCATGTAAAATCAGGCTAAATGCTACTAGGTAGCTTCACGCTCTAACTTGATGCCAAAAATTGTCTGCATTAACTATTATTTCCTTTTCTCCATCCTACGACACCCTTCCGCAAGGATGTGCTTTGATTCGGTATCGTGCAATCGCACAACTGCTTGAAATGTATTGAGCTCCTCCTCCTCCTCCTCCTCCTCCTCCTAGTCAATAGCCTGCACACCATCATATGCAGGCAAACGCTGACAAGCCTCTGCCCAATCAATGGTGCCATTGACCAGGTCGGTGACTGTAGAGATCACATCTTCAATAGACCCAATGCGTTGATCCATGGTATCGCGTTCACTACAGAATCAAATAAAAATAAAAACGTAGCTTGAGAATAGAGGGATTAGTGGACAACATACCGAAGTGTCATGGTACGGTTTTTAACAGCTAATTGGAAAGTTGCATCATGAGCAAATGCAGTTAAATGAAAGTGGCAAGAGAGAACTACGGCGTACAGGCAAAGTCGAGCGTAATTCCGAACGGCGTGCCAAGCTCATCATTACGAGCGTAACGCTTTCCAATTGATGTGTTAGAATCATCAACACGAGAGAAGATACCTGCTCTGCGCAATTTGGAAGCTGTAGGAAGGACGTGGAGATCAGCTAGCCGAAAAAAACAATAGGGGGCCTAAACCTATATGACGCACAGGCTTCCCGGACAAGGGGATCGAATTCCTCTCTAGCACTAAGAGGTACTATAAGGACTTTCGTAGGGGCCACTACAGGAGGCAGTGATAAAACCTGGAAAAAATATTGGTTAGAAGAATTCGGATGAAGCATGACAACAGGAAGCTTACTCCGCGCTCGACATCCTGCTCTCTGCTCCAGTAGCTGTGTTCAAGTAGGGTGTAGAGAATGCGGCCGAGCCCGAAGGAAGGTTCAACGACGTTCGGTGTGTACTCGCGTACTTATGACCAAAACATCAGTAATCTGCTGACTATGAGAGATAGTTGGAGCTCACTTGACTGTTTGAATGTTTTACGCTCGATGGTCACAAGCTTAGAAGTTAACTTGAACTCCTGACCGTCGGAGGATTTTACCACTGCACCCCTATGGAAACAGGAGGTGATCAACTGGCCGGAAAACGATATATCAATGTCTTACCCTTGAGCTAGCTCTCCTTTGAGCTTAAGAAGCTGGGACTCGTCCATGGAGTCCACGGTATTTTGCAGCACACCCGCATCTCCCTTGAAGGTCATGCCAAGGAGTTTCTTGTTCCAGTCCGCAACCTCCTTCTCCGTCACGATAGGCTCCTTCAACGCTTCCCGCACGACCAGCGGGTGTCCAGTCTTCGCGGTGTGTACTGAGAGGTCATAAGCTGCACGGTCAGCACAGCCGACACACTCCGTCCATCCAGTCGCATTGTGAATTTCAGCATCCCAACAGTCGGTGGCATAATGGGCCATCTCGTTGCCCATATGCTGTCTGAATCTCAATCGCTCTGGGTTGATCCCGATCTTCAATAGGAACTGGTATATCCGTGCGACAAAGTAGCCCAGAGTTTCGTTGGCAATGATACCCTTCTCGACAGCCTCGCCCACTGTGATCTGAGTAGTCTGCGAGCTGCCAGCCTCCTGGACATGGCGGTCAAGCAGTACCAGGACAACGTCGCGGACTTCGTCGAAACGCGGGTGCTTCTTATCCTCAGGATCAACGAAGTGCTCGATTTCGGCCATTGTGAACTCGCGTACGCGCAGGAGGCCGGCTCGTGGTGAAATTTCATTGCGGAAAGAGCGTCCGATTTGAGCTGATGCGAAGGGTACCCTGCCGTTGTTGAATTCAAGGAGACGAGAAAAGTTGAGGAAGTGGCCCTGAGCAGTCTCGGGACGAAGATAGCTGAACGCACCAGAGATCAGTATCATTAGAGTGATATTAAGGGTGATATCTTTCTTACCCAGGATGTTGACCAGTAGGCCCGATGCTGCTCTTGAACATAAGATTGAACTGTTGAGGCTCGCCAACCTCATTATCGGTGTCGGGATTCCTGAGATTGTATTTTCTGCACAGTTCACCTAGCTGGGGCCCGTCATAATTATCGAGCTGTTCCAGAAACAATAAGAGATCTCGTCCTCGGGTGAACAACGGTAAGAAGTGCGCACCTGAGCTAATATGGACTCATATTCTTTTACCATCTCATCCGCCAACTTTATTGCAGTGGTCTTGCCACCCTTCTTTTTCTTCTTCTTGTCATCGACTACTGGTACAACAGCAAGTCCGCGAGCCTCCTTATCACCGGCCAAACGGGTCTCGAGAACACCTTTCACGAGATGGTCTGCACGAAGAACATCGCCGGTTTTAGTATCTTTCACCATCCAGTCGGCAAACCTGGCAACGTGCCCAGAAGTTTCAAAGACGGGAGATGGAGTCATGATAGTGGTATCAAGTTCGAGCATGTGCTCTTCGATAATGAAGTGTTTTCTCCATTCTGAAATAATGTTGGCTTGAAGAGAGGACCCTGGAGGGCCATAATCGTACAATCCAGCAACACCTGAGAGTTTTGGTTAATTTTTAACTGCGATCGCAGGCTAAATAACCGCTCACCTCCGTAGATCTCGAAGGCAGGTGCGTAAAAGAACCTGCGATTCAGGAGGGCCTCAAAGCGGGCCTTATCGAAAGCATGGGCAATTTTGTTAACTGCAGAAGCCATGTTGGAGGACAAACGGCGGTGGAAGAAGTTGCGGCGATACGATGGTCTGACTATGAGATGGAGAGGACACAGCGACATTAATCCGACCCTGCACCTAAAGCGCGTAAATTTCTGCATCACGTGTCCTCTGTAGCGCTATTATTGGGGTGATTTTTAAATTAGTACGCGCCGGGGACACTGGGTTGGCTTTCGTTACAAAGGAATTTGCGTGTGTAAATGTTTCTATGGGTGCATTTTTTCAACAAATACGAACATCGGTGATTTGTCGAGGAAATTATGGACACGGCAATATGACCAGCTATCACATCAGCAACTAGTGAAAAGCGTGAATATTCCGAATGTAAGTATTACCATTAGCTGCCCGGTCACTAAATGTGTGAGTCATGTGACGAATATGGCAGCAGGTGCCCACGGACCACCATGTGCTAAGTCCAGTAAATGCAGTGGCAATAGCAAACGATAACTTCAACACCTAACACTCAAGTTCTCATCTAACTACGTCTTGCACAGCGAGCTTTGGCTCTGGCTTCACTCAATTTATCTGCCTCCTAGATGCCTGTACCGACCGTCGTGCCGACTCAAGGGCGCCAGAGCCGCACTTTGAATCGAGCGCATTCTCACCACACTTCTCTTCAGGCCGCCCCGCTCTCTGGGGAGAAAAAGGGATGCGCAGTGCGCAACCTTTCTGCAGATTTATCTTCACAAGGTACAATTAGGCCGAAAACAACGCTAACTTCAAAAAATGGCTTGCATGGTGGGTCAAGCAAATCACTTGGAAAGGTAAGTTCTCAATTCAAGTATGCGAAGTCGGTCTTGCTGATTACGCCTATAGTCAAGGAATCAAGTTTCTCTAGATCCTCGCACATCAACGTCGGTATCAAAGGATCATGGGCCTATAGACATATTGCAGTTTTCCGCTGTTCCTCAAGCGGTAGGTTGCCTCTGACGTTTCTCCTCACATAATCTTATACGGAAATCAGGGCCTGGTCTTCGAGGGCAATGAATATACGGATCGCTGGGGGAAGCGCCGTATTGTCCTGATACCATCTCAAGTTATCTCACTATTCTGAAGCTGAAACCTTGTACTTATTGTGCATTGTTCCATAGGATGAACAGCAAGTGAAAGCGTCGGTTTTGCCTTCGACACTATCTGCTGAAGGAACACCGCGTGAGCAATTCAAAGCGTTTGGGATAGAGGTCTGTCTCAAAAGATCCGGATACCAATTCATAATTTGACTGTCTCAAAGGCTCACCCGACACGCGCGTTGAATAATGAGATTTGCCGTGATTTCGTGTCCATCTACCACTGGTGCCATCGTGGCTACGACTGCTTTCGCATCCATCCACTTGATAAAGGCTACTATCGAAGGCAAATATTCATAAAAAATCATGATCCCACAGGGCACGTCTCCGAAAATTACGCCGAATCGTCTGATACCAAGCCTATCTCTGCTGACTCAGGGAAGCAAGGAGCCCCAGTATCCGGCATGAATGGTGTTCCGCGTGTTGAGCTACCGTTATCGGGGCAGCCTTTGAACAGATTGAATGTTCAGAAAAAGGGTCAAGAGATGTCATTCGCTCCTAGCAATAAATCTTCCCATGAAATTAAAGATCCAAAAACAACAGTGGGCCACAAAAGACTGTCGGATGCTGTATGGGATTCTCAAACTGGTGTCTGGGACTATCCCGTCGACACAAGCGCCTGGACGGACCCTGGTAGCTCGTCTGACGATAGCGGCCTTGGATCATCTGTAAGTGTCATATTTATATATGGACTATTGCTAATGATAGATGGCAGATTTTCCATACTGTCCGTACGACATCATCGCGCTCGTCAGTGGTAGACGAAACCCAGACTCAGACTGCGCCGAACGACGAAGTCAAGTACCCCAGACCCCAGTACTCCGAACTCTGCAGGGACTGGCTTCAAGGACGATGCTGTCGTGCATACTGCTCATGGGTGCATGAAGATCGGGCGTACGAAGATCACACTACTCCCACGACAACATCCCACTCCTCAGTAGTGAATGATGTCCAGACTAAGACTACACTGAATGGCGATATCAAGTATCCTAGGCCTCGATCCTTGGAACTTTGCAGAGACTGGCTTCATGGACGGTGTTATCAAACGAATTGCTCATGGATGCACGAAGATCGAGAGTATGTGGGTCATACTGCCAATACGGCATCATCCTATTCGCCAGTGGCAATTGAAGCGGGGGCCAACGCTGCGCAGAATGACGGGATTAAGTATCCCAGGCCTCAATCCTTGGAATTGTGCAGAGACTGGCTCCACGGACGGTGCTGTCGTACATATTGCCAGTGGGTGCATGAAGATAGAGAGTATAAGGATGTTACTGTGCGTTCACATTTTAATGTGCTGTTAATTTTGAGCTCAAAAAACAATCGCATTGGGTAGCCCACGGTTCCACCTGCACAAGCTAGGCCCGAAATCTGCAAACAATGGCTGCAAGGGCATTGTTCTCGTATCAACTGCTGGTTTACGCATGATAATCGAGATGCTATAGTATGTTCCAATCACTAGTTTGTTTCCGTGAAGCTAAGCTGGATAATGTGTAGCAAGTTACTACTGCCCTGTCATTTATCTCTAAGCAAGCTTCGGAACAAGATCTGCGAGTCCCGCAGTCTAGCCTTGGGTTTATTCAAGCTCAGCGACCTCCTGCATTTGTACCCAGGAAGCCAACAGAGTCGCTCTGGACTACCGTTCATGACCACATCAAATTGAACCTTGGCGCTGGCTTCGAAGTCCGGAGTGTGACAACTGGTTTCGAAACGTCCTGGATTTCTCTCGGCAATGTTCCTTCTTGGGTGACAGAAGAGCAAATCATTGGATTAGTGCAAACTTATGGAGGAGCCATCGATGTGCGTCTGCCCACCAGAGTGGAGGCATCCACCTTGACTGTGAATGTACATCTGTCAACCGCCGAAGGCGCCTCCAAAGCATGCGCTGTGCTTAATGGTATGAAGGTCTTCGATACTAAGATCACCTGTCGCCTATCTGTCAACAATTCCACCAGAGCAAAAGCTCTTCTTCATGACACCACTGTTCGTATACAATGGGAGGCACCTGGGAAAGTCGGTTACGGTGGCTACCCAAATCTCGAGCGTGCTAATGACGCAATCGCAGCCACAAATATTCCTTACGGTGACAACTACGTAAAGGCAAACATTCATTCAGGATTGCCTGTGGTTAGTGCAGTCACGGTTCGTTTCGAGGGCTTACCTTTGGATGCAGATATTGCGGGGATGAGTCGGTTTGCAGAACCGGAAGATATTATGTGGGACCGGCCTAAATATACGTCTCTTGAGCGGGCCATCAACGGTGTAAAACGGTTCCTCGAAGATGATCGCGCTCAGCTTTTGCAGCTCGATGTCAGCCCCCCTCCATACCGAGATGGCATGATTCGTGCCTTTGCCCACTTTGCATCACCAGTAGACGCGGAGGCAGCGTGCAAACACCTCCATGGAAGAAAGCCGGCCTTCACCGGTCTCACGAGGATTGCTGCTCGTCATGTCAAATCCATTTCTTATGTGATCAATAGCGAGACATATGCCAAGCTTTCTTCTGATATCAATGAGCTTTCTCGGACTGTTTGGCGAGATTGGAGGGGGCGGACCTCGGTTTCAATACCAACCCGAACTTCAGCTACGTGTGTAAACATCAAATTATGTGGGGAGGATGTTAAGGAATTGGCGCGGCTAAAATTGGAGTTCGAGAAAATTCTGGCAGGAGAGGTTGTTCGAGACAATGGGAAAGTTTCTTGGGACGATTTCTTTGGCCGACCGGCTGGATCTGCATTTCTGCAGGATCTCGAGCGAACGCACGCTTCTATCAGGATAGAAAGGAACATCTCTAGGCGAACACTTCGACTCTTTGGTCCGTCCAGTCAGCGGACTATTGTACGGCAGAAAATACTCGACAAACTCTCGCAGCTAGTGAATCAACGAGCTCATGTTATACTACTTGACCGCCGTTTCATTGGCTCTTTCCTGAGCACGGACCTTGCAAAGCTGCAGGAGGATCTCGGTCCTGAAAATGTCGTTCTGAATTCCTGGCGATGGTCTCTGGATATTCGTGGCGATGACCTAGCATACAAGTCTGCTCTGGGGGTTGTCAACGCAGCCCGTCAACGACATCGGGGCGAACGCTTGGCAATGGGTGCCGTATGTCCAGTATGTCTCGACGCGGTGTCAATGCCCGTTTCGCTGGACTGTGGTCATTCGTGGTGCCGATCATGTCTCGAGGGCTACCTCCGCGCAGCGATCGACCAGAAGTTTTTCCCTTTAACGTGCTTGGGAAATGATGCGCAGTGCGCAGAGAAGATTCCTTTGGAAATTGCTCGTTCAATCCTCCCAGTGCATGACTTTGACGCTGTCATGAATGCCGCGTTCTCGGCGCATGTCCACACTCATCCGGATGAGTTTCATTTCTGCCCATCTCCTGACTGTCCGCAGGTCTACCGTAGTGCATCCCAAGGGACTGTACTGCAGTGCCCGTCTTGTCTCATTCGGATTTGTCCCAGTTGTCAATCAGAGGCACACGACGGCTTGGCATGCATCGAGGCGGACGGAGGTGAGGCTTTATTCAAGGAGTGGGCTAAGTCCCACAATGTCAAAAACTGCCCAGGGTGTAATATCGCCATTGAACGGGTGGAGGGCTGTAACCATGTGATGTGCACCCAGTGCCAGACGCATGTGTGCTGGGTGTGTATGGAGACATTCCCTAGAGGTGATGGGATTTATGGACATATGCGAAAGGTCCACGGAGGTTTTGGGATAGGAGTCACGGAATAATCCTTTTTCCTTCTCTGAGTTTCCCCATGGCCGTAACTTCTCACTGTCTAAACGACTGATGACAGTGACGAAGTCTGCAAGCATCAAGCCATACAGACTTCGTCACTGTCTTCGACCTTTTAAACTGGGAGTTTGGTCCGCTTGCTTTGAGAGTTATCTATTTCATTCTGATGCGCTCGTTTGGTGGTGGTAGATTAAAGATGCTGTTCAATATCATATCATTAAATGCATGATGCGATATTGAATGGTTGCATTTGGTCTTCTATTTCTCGGAGAACAGCACAGATATTCTTATACAACTTTTACATTTATTACCATCTAACTTCCCTCTCAGCGTCTTCTCGGAACATGCATTTGTACAATATCATGCATATATTATTACCATTATGCACTAGTCTTCTCGTGTTACTCTTCAGTGTAAGGATCGTATTGGTTCGCTACTTGTAACAATTATGAAATGCAGTGTCATTTGCGAAATAATTTGTTACATTCTGAAGGTTGATTGATAGCTGTACATACACCGACGATTTCCAGTTGCATTGTCACAGGAAATACTAGTAGGAACGCAGTAATGAGACTCATATGATTCATGGCGATGAGCACATGTAGATGAATTCTAATGCAGAAGGAACCAGACTCCAGGAAGTGCAAGGAAGGCGATCATCATATGTATTGTACAAACTGTAGACGTAAAGTATTAGCAATTAACGTCAATGAAACGGGGAAAGTAAATGCTTACGGTCGCATAAGGCCGCACGGGCGGCTTTCCATGCCGCGGAAGACTATCTGGGAGCTCAATTCTTTCGTCGATGAACTCTGCGAACGCGCCAGCCTGGTCTTGGTATCCTTCGCGTTCCTTTGGATATGACTTAAGCTCGTGGGGATAGGCCCTGTCGGGGGGCGCATAAACGATGTAACCGTCCGCAGTAAGGTGGTCCCCACGGCGGTTCCAGAAGCCCTGTCGAATATTGGGGCCTTGGGGGGCAGGGCGAGAAGCTGGGTAGAGAGACTCGCGAGGGGGAGCAGGAAGGCGATTGGCGGAAGTGGATGCAGATGAAGAACTGCGAGGGTATGTTGATTCGTGGAAGAGTGGGATAGGCGGGTCGCCCGA